>NW_026847549.1:121406804-121583231 GCF_025583915.1 Anolis sagrei ordinatus
CTGGAAGACATAAAAAGAAAAATGGTAAGGAAAAAGAAGAGATAAAACGAGGACGAGAAGAAGGGAAAAAGGAGAAAAGGAGGGAGGGGAATAGAAAAAAGCGAAGGTACGCATCTGAAAATAAAGCAAGAGAACAGGGAAGAAATTTGGGTTAAATCAGAATGTTAGGGAAAAATGAAAGCAAAAAGAGGAAGAATGGCAGAAGTCAAATACCAAATGGTTGAAGGGAAGCGGGCAGAATGCAGAGCCATGTTCGGGACACAACAGATAGCATTACTGCGGAAAATATATAGAAATCCGCGGAGCTCGCGAGCGCACAGTTTGCCAATGAGCAGAGTGGTTGGAACCGGACTCCGAGGTCCAGGTCCTTGTTTGAAGACTAGTTCCCTCCAACCGGCGTAGATGCCTGTGAGACGTGGGCGTCCAGACTCACTGCAACTCCTGGAACGCCTCAACCTGCCTCCAGAAAATCCTGCAAATCTCTTGGGAAGACAGGCAGACAAATGTCAGCGTGCTGGAAGAAGCAAAGACCACCAGCATTGAAGCGATGGTCCTCCGCCATCAACTCCGCTGGACCGGCCACGTAGTCCGGATGCCCGACCACCATCTCCCAAAGCAGTTGCTCTACTCCGAACTCAAGAATGGAAAATGAAATGTTGGTGGGCAGGAAAAGAGATTTAAAGATGGTCTCAAAGCCAACCTTAAAAACTCTGGCATAGACACTGAGAACTGGGAAGCCCTGGCCCTTGACGCTCCAGCTGGAGGTCAGCTGTGACCAGCAGTGCTGCAGAATTCGAGGAGGCACGAGTGGAGGGTGAAAGAGAGAAACGTGCCAGGAGGAAGGCGCGTCAAGCCAACCCCGACCGGGACCGCCTTCCACCTGGAAACCAGTGCCCTCACTGCGGAAGAAGATGCAGAGCAAGAATAGGGCTCCACAGACACATACGGACCCACAAAAATACTGGAAGACAATCCTCCTCGGAAAACGAGGGATCGCCTAAGAAAGTAAGCAAGTAAGCTATAGAACTCTAATATTTCTGCTTCATGACAAAAGGGATGAAATTATTAGAAAGGAGGCCTTTGCTTACAAAAACAGAAGGGTACATCAAACAAAAGTTGGAGGTAACAGTCAAACTCTCACCCTTATTAAATTCACTGGATCAATGAAATTTGGTTAAATCTTGATTTCTAAGCTCCCCACTGATTCAGTAAACATGTTCTAATTTTGATTAACATTTAGTGATTGTTAAAAACAAGCGTCTGTTAATAATTGTATAATGAAATAGATGATATCCTGTAATTTAAGAAATATACTTTGATCAATCCATTTCGGAAACAAAAAATGGCATTTCCATGACAACTCTAAAAGATGGCTTCTTGTGCTCGTACGTAATAAGATAGGTTTCTGCTCAAGTGCTTTTTCAAACTTCATTCTAAAATTACCTCTTTACAACACAACTAAGCCATGAAAGACCAGAGTGGGAGATTTTTGAGTGAATTGCGTCTAACCTTATCATTATGCAATTATGTGCTGCTTCTGTACTGGATTGATTGAGCAACTAACTATAGCCCAGTTCCAGACAATGTGCTAATGTGAGGACAATGTAAAAAAATCTTATCCGGGCATGTTCAGAACGAAATGCAGAATCCATTCTGGATAACCTAATCCTTCTAGAGCAGTGGTTTTCAACCTTTTTATTTATTTATTTATTTATTTACTTTATTTATATACCCCTTTTCTCAGCCCTCGGGTGACTCAAAGCGGTGAACAACATCAATACCAAACATCACGAACAAGTATAGGACAATTAAAAACAATTGTAACATAAATCATTGAACATCCATATAACAATCATTAGCGCCTCAACAATAAAATCAGAATCCAGTCTCATCATCCATTATTCTTATATAATGGATACAGTGTATTTCGGGGAGCCCCCGGTGGTACAGTGGGTTAAAGCGCTGAGCTGCTGAGCTTGTTGATCGAAAGGTCGCAGGTTCGATTCCGGGGAGCGGCGTGAGCTTCCGCTGTCAGCCCTAGCTTCTGCCAACCTAGCAGTTCGAAAACATGCAAATGTGAGTAGATCAATAGGTACCGCTCCGGCGGGAAGGGAACGGCGCTCCATGCAGTCATGCCGGCCACATGACCTTGGAGGTGTCTACGGACAACGCTGGCTCTTCGGCTTAGAAATGGAGATGAGCACCACACCCCAGAGTCAGACATGACTGGACTTATGTCAGGGGACTATTTCTATGTTCAATTACACTGTTTAATCAAATGCTTGTTCGAACAGCCAGGTCTTCACTTTCCTCCGAAATGCCAGCAGGGAGGGGGCCGATCTGATATCTGCAGGCAGGGCGTTCCACAGCCGAGGGGCTACCACTGAGAAGGCCCTGTCTCTCGTCTCAGCCAAGCGCACCTGTGATGCAGGCGGGACAGAGAGCAGGGCCTCCCCAGATGATCTTAGTGTCCTAGCCGGTCCATGTGTTCGGAGAGGTAAGTAGGGCCAGAACTGTTTAGAGCTTTATAGGCTAACGCCAGCACTTTGAATTGTGCCCGGTAGCAAATTGGCAGCCAGTGGAGCTGGCGCAACAGAGGAGTAGTATGCTCCCTGAGTGCCGCTCCTGTTAGCAACCTGGCTGCCGAACGCTGGACCATTTGAAGCTTCCGAGCAGTCTTCAAAGGCAACTCCACGTAGAGAGCATTGCAGTAGTCTATACAGGATGTAACCAGAGCGTGGACTACTGTGGCCAAGTCAGACTTCCCAAGGTACGGGCGCAGCTGGCGCACAAGTTTTAACTGTACGAATGCTCCCCTGGTCACAGCTGAAACCTGGGGTTCCAGGCTCAGCGACGAGTCCAAGATCATACCCAAGCTGCGAACCTGCGTCTTCAAGGGGAGTGTGACCCCGTCCAACACAAGCTGTAACCCTATGCCCTGTTCGGCCTTACGACTGACCAGGAGTACCTCTGTCTTGTCTGGATTCAATTTCAATTTGTTCGTCCTCATCCAGACCGTTACAGCGGCCAAACACTGGTTCTGGACCTGAAAAGCCTCCTTTCTGATGCCGTGACCCCTAAAGACAGTTCCTCATGTTGTGGTGACCCCCCAACCATAAAATTATTTTCGTTGCTACTTTATAACTGTAATTTTGCTACTGTTATGAATCGTAATGTAAATATCTGATATGCAGGGTGTATTTTCATTGTTACAAATTAAACATAATTAAAGCATAATGATTAATCACAAAAACAATATGTTTTGGGGAGTATGGACAATGGATGATGGGATCTGCAGTACCTTCAAACGATTCAGCTCTGACTTCCACAGACCACTGAGACCCTCACAAATTACACACCTGAATCAAACTTGCCGCAGTGAACCCCCATGACCAACAGAAAATACTAGAGGGTTTGGGAGGAATTGACAGTGATTTAGGGGAGATGTAGTTCTACACCCAGAGAGCACTGTGAACCCAAACAACTATGGATCTGGACCAAACTTGGCATGAATACCCAATACTCCCAAATTTGAACACTGGTGGGAAAAATAGACCCTGACATTTGAGAGTTGCAGTTGCTTGGAGTTATAGTTGCATTCTGAACTCCACCAAAAATGAAATTGAACCAAAATTAGCATAGAGAACTCCCATGAACAACAGAAAATACTGGAGAGCTTTGGGGAAAATTGGCACAGACATTTGGGAGTTATAGCTGCACCTGCAATAAAAGGGCATTCTGAACTGAATCAAGAAGGGAATTGAACCAAACTTGGCATACAGAACTCCAACGAGCAACAGAAACTACTGGAGAGTTTTGGGGAATATAAGCCCAGATTTTGGGAATTATCGCTAAACCTGTAACAAAAAAAGAATTGAACCAAACTTGGTATACAGAACTCCCATGACCAACTGGAAATACTGGAGAGCTTTCGAGAAAACTTGACACCTACCTGGCAGGCAGCCCAGTCCCGGATTCAGTGAGGATCCGAGGCAGGGGCTGGGCCCTGTAGGGAGCCATTTTGAGGAGAGGGGGGCAAAGGAGGTGGCCTCACAGCCCCTCCAAAATGGCCAAGCGATCCCCCCGGGGGTCGCAACCCCTAGGTTGAGAACCACTGTTCTAGAGATTTTGTAGGGAAAAAACTCTTTTTAGAAAAATAGATGTTTCACTGAACCATACACATCATTAGCACATCATTAGACTCCCTGCATGATGAAGTTCTATTTAAATGAAGTATTGACTTGGACTACAATTAGAAGAACAAACCTAGCCTTCATCTGGACTCTGCTCCACGCTCTCCTCCTTCATTTTAGCCCTAAAAAACGAGAAGCTTTTCTTAATGTTTTAGATATGCTGCACTGCAATGTATTATCTGAACCTAAATCATGGTTAATCTTAACAATATTAATGAAAGAAAACCAAGCTTCCAAAACTGTGGTTGGGAGATAACTGGTTTCCATTAATCATAGTTAGTATTAGCCAGTATTAGCCAGTTGGCATTTTCTTTTCTCCTGTCTGCAATGTTGGCAATATATTGCATTCCTAAGGGTCCACAGTGCATTTCAAAAAGGGTTTCCTTTTGTTAATATTATGAAATTGCAGTCATGATGGGACTCATGAATGTCTCCTGGGGACATACTGGAGAAAGTGGAAAAGAAATCACACAAAGGTCAGGTTACAGTGGCAGTGCTAGATTAATAATTGAATTTTAAAAAACTGTGGCTTAGCATACAGCTTGAACATCCAGAATTCCAAAATTTGGAATACTCCAGGATGGATATTGAATGGTTGGGATAGTGAAACTTTTGCTTCCTGGTTGTTCAGTGTACATAAACTTTGTTCAATGCACGGCATTATAAAAAGGTTGTATGAAATTACCTTCAGCCTATGTGTATGAGGTGTGTGTAAAACATAAATGACTTTTAGTTTAGACCTGGGTTCCATCTCCAAGATTATGCAGATATATGGCAATATGAGTATTTTGACATCCAAAAAAATCCAAAATCCAATGCTTCTGGCCCTAAGCATCTGTATTACATATGCTAGCGCTGTGTTATCCTTTCATGACCTATACATCCGTGGATTCTTGTTGCTTCAATAGTTCCACCATGACTTATAATTCTATAGTAGTGATGAAAGAGAATGTCTTTTGTAATTCGTTGTGGACTCTAGGAATGCATTATATTACAAGCACTGCAAATCCAACATTCTTTTAAAAGGCAGGAGAAGAAAATATTGTTACCTTCTAGTCAATGCTTCATTTAAATAGAAGGCAGGCTCCATTGAAGCACAATGTGTTGAAAGATATACTTCAAAGTTCTGCCAACACGAATTCAAACAGAGCTATGCAACAGCTGCTATTCTTGACAGTGCTCTGTTCTGTCTCTCCTGATGGAGGCTGACCATCTTCCTTTGCATCTAAATATGCATACTTCAATTATACGCTTTCTGCTTAATAAACCAATAGTGTCCTGGCAGTAGCCATTTTCACAATAAGATGAAACAGTTTAAAGACCAACGTAATACTCTGGCCAAACCAGGGTGACAAAACATAAAGCCAAGCTTTGTGATCGGAATAGCTGCACATTCAACAATTGTGCTATTCTTTTATCTTGAACAGAGCGACTCCTCTAAACACTATACAATATATCTATATAAATAAAAATGTAATGTTCGTTTGTGGTATTCACAGAACTCAAAAACCACTGGGGCAATTGGCACCAAATTTGGACACGATACACCTAACAGCCCAATATATGTTCTCCACTCAAAAAAACCATGAAAACAAAAAGGAGAAAGGACTTCTGAACTGCATGTCTACAAAGACAACCATGGCCACGCCCCCTACCCCTCGCGGAGAAACAGCTGGACGTTAAAGCTTGAGGAGCCAGGCGCACGTGCATGCCCCTCTCCACATACACATTTTTTACTCATACAAATGGTAGATAAAGAGAGTGGGCACCATGTGAGTGGAGGGGGAGGCTTGCTGCATGGAGCCCCTTCTCTTTCCCTGCTATGCCAGGAGACGGTCTCCTCCTCCACCTTTTCCTGTTGGAAGAGGCCAGCGGGTGGGGGAGGGACTTTCTGTAGACCCTTCCTTTTTTTTTACTCTTCCCCTTCTGTCTGACCTGCTCGCTTGTCTACGGCAACATGAGCACACATGTAACACACACACACACACACAGGAGGTAGCTGCCTCTGCCACACTCCACCCAAAAGGACTCCCTTCCCTTCTTTCCTCCCTTTCTTTCCTTTTCTTCCTTCGTTCCCCTTCCTTTCCCTCCTTTCTTCTTCCTTTCCTTCTTCTCTCCCTTCCTTTCCTCCTTCTTTCCCTTTCATTTCCTTCCCCTTCATTTCCTTCCCTCCCTCCTTTCTTCACCCCTCCTTCCTTTCCCTCCTTCCTTTCCTTTCCTTCCTTCCTTCCTTCCTTCCTGTCCCTCCTTCTTTCTTTTCCTTCCCTTCTTTCCCTCCTTCTTTCCTTCTTCCTTTCCTTCTTTCTATGTAAGATATAAATATAATATTTTATATATTGTTATATAGATTACTATATAATATGTTACTATTATACACACACACACACACACATATATATATATAACAAATTAAATGGAAAGGACAATCAAGAAGTAACGAGGGGAAGAGGGGAAGGAAGGAGGGAAAGGGGCAAGGAAGGAAGGAGACAAAGAAGGAGACAAGGAGGGGGGAAGGAAGGAAAGGAAGAAAGATAGAGAAGCAAGGAAGGAGAGAAGGAAATAAAAAAGGGAAAGGAAAAAGAGAGGGAAAGAAGGAGAGAAGGAACAAAAGACAGGGAGAGAGGGAGGGAGGGAGGGAAGGAAGGAAGGAGAGAAGGAAGGATGCAACCAAAGAGCAAAGAAGGGGGAAAGAAACAGGTAGAGATGGAAGAAAGAAGAGAAATAGGAAGGGAAAGAAATAGAGGAAAGGAAGGGAAGGAAGGGAAGAAAGAGGGAGGGAAGTTTGGCCACAGCAATGCGTGGTGGGTATAGCTAGTTTGTAATAAAAGAATGAAATCTTATGCAGGCTGCAACATTCAGGGTGAAACCCACCACTCCCAGTCTTCCATCTAGTAGCTTCTTTTTCTTTAGAGAACATTTCACTGCCTTTGGTATGATCTCTTTGAAACACAATCCTGAGGAGGCTGAGGTAGTTCATATCAGGACTTCTTAAACCTATTTCATTGTGAGACATTTTTATGCGAACTCAGATAAATAACCACCACAACAACAACAACTTTATTTTTATACCCCGCCACCATCTCCCCAAGGGGACTCGGGGCGGCTTACATGGGGACAAGCCCAAATCACAGAAAAAAACAACAGTAATTAAAATCAGTCAAATAAAAACATAATGCAGTACAACAACAACAACAACAACAACAACAACATAAAAGCAATATCATGGCTGAAAGGCAGAATCAGAGCTGGGTCCAGGCTCAAGTAAGTGCAGTGAAATTCCAAACTAGAGCTGGGGAATGTGTAAAATTCAAGTGTGCCAGTCTAGCGAGAGTACCTATGGGTGGATGGATGGATGGATGGATGGATGGATGGATGGATAGATAGATAGATAGATAGATAGGATAGATAGGGTAGGGTAGGGTAGGGTAGGGTAGATTAGATTAGATTAGATAGATAGATAGATAGATAGATAGATAGATAGATAGATAGATAGATGTAAAATACAAATCAGACATTTATTGCTAAAATATTAACATTTGTAAGGCTTTCTAAATAGGCTGATTTTTCTTTTTATGAAGTACAGATGAAGCATTTTTTTGCAGAGTCCAGTGCAAACACTGCATCTTCTTGCCAGGTAAGAGATAATCATCTTGTAAAATCATGTCTCTTACATAAAATGCTACACTCAAGCATTCTTTGGATTTAAAGAATATTTTCAAGCAGTGAATGGCTGAATTTACGGATACATAAGATGTAGATATAGATGACCACCTGTAATGCTGAAGGTATTATACTGGTAATTTGTGAAGAAATTGAAACCATTATTGACAAGCTGGAACATATCCAGAAAAGCCCAACCAAGATGGCAGAAGGTCTGGAGGCTCCTTCTTTGAAAGCTTTAGAAAGCTAAATACATTTAATCATAGAATCATAGAATCAAAGAATCTAGAGTTGGAAGAGACCTCATGGGCCATCCAGTCCAACCCCCTGCCAAGAAGCAGGAAAATTGCATTCAAAGCACCCCCGACAGATGGTCATCCAGCCTCTGTTTAAAAGCTTCCAAAGAAGGAGCCTCCATCACACTCTAGGGCAGAGAGTTCCACTACTGAACGGCTCTCATACTCAGGAAGTTCTTCCTAATGTTCAGATGGAATCTCCTTTATTGTAGTTTGAAGCCATTGTTCCACGATGTATTGTATTGTCGAAGGCTTTTGTGGCTGGAATCACTGAAGGTTTTTCTGGCTATATGGCCATGGTCTAGAGCAGTGGTTGTCAACCTTTGGGTCCCCAGATGTTTTGGCCTTCAACTCCCAGAAATCCTTACAGCTGGTAAACCGGCTGAGATTTCTGGGAGTTGTAGGCCAAAACACCTGGGGACCCACAGGTTGAGAACCACTGTTCTAGAAGCATTCTCTCCTGATGTTTCACCTGCATCGATGGCAAGCCTCCTCAGAGGGGCTTGCCATAGATGCAGGCGAAACGTCAGGAGAGAATGCCTCTAGAAAATGGCCATATAGGTTGAATAACCTACAACAACCCAGTAAATACATATAGCCTGGAGAAGAGAAGATTGAGAGGTCATATGATACGATAACCATCTTTAAATATCCAAAGGTATATCTACTAAAACAGTGGTTCTCAATCTTTGGACCCCCAAGTGTTTTGGCCTACAACTCCCAGAAATCCTAGCCAGTTTATCAGCTGTTAGGATTTCTGGGAGTTGAAGGTCAAAACATCTGGGGACCCACAGGTTGAGAACCACTGTACTAAATGGTGCAAGCTTTTTTCTGCTGCTCTAGAGACTAGAACATGAACCAATGGATTCAAATTGCAGAAAGTGATTCTATCTAAACATTAGGAAGAATTTTCCGATCGTGAGAGCTGTTCAATAATTGAATGGAATGACTCAGAGGGTGTGGATTCTTTATAAGTGTTTTAAAATAAGTTCAATTGCCATATCTTAAGAGTGTTTTGAAGAGGTATTCCTACACCAAAAAAGGTTGGACTGGATGGAGAATGTGGTACTTTTGAACCATATGATCCTATGCTTCACAACACATTGTGTTACAGAGCGATTGTATATTTGAAGAAATATGTGTTTTTAAAGTTCATTATTTCAGAATCATTTTTATTACAACACTGTAGCCAGATGAATCCTCTATAAACCTAGCTAAGATGGATGTGAAATTATGACAATTAACAGAGAGAAAAAATAAGTTAGAAATGAACATACATATATTCCTTGGGGAAGAGAGTAGACTATAATATACCCTTCCAGAATATTAGAACAAAAACTAGTATACAATCCTACTTTTAAATGAATGTTTGCCATGTATATATCTATGTGACTACAAGAGCCGTCCACGGAGAAAACTTTGTAACTGTAACGTATTTGTAGAGCAAAAATATCCACAAAGATTATTTCAATTTCCGTTGCTTACATTTATTTGTCAAAACTAGATTAATTACAGCTGAATTCTGTAAATCTGTCTTTTTTTGGCTCCAGCAGCCAACAGCTGTAGTGCCATCCATTTTCCTTAAAAGCCTTACAGACGTGAATTATGTTTATTTCACAAAATATGCATTGGAGAAACTTCACTTAATGTTAAAACAAAGCAAACTAGGCAACAGTCACACGGTATTCAGTATGAATGTACAGCTACTGACATTTGAAGAACACAGAGTGAGAATGTTGCAAATAAATATGGATGAATAAGTTCACAGATTTGAACTAAAGAGAAAACATGATGGATAGTTTTAATTACTTTTATTTGTCAGTTAACATACAAAAAAAATCTGGTTGCTTAAAATAAAGTAAGGCGCAAATTTATCACTGATGGGTAAGTCATAATTTTTAAATTGGGCTCTGTCATTGAGTCCCATACAATGCTAATACAGTGGATATGGCTCTTAATGAGACATGCTGCATTATCACGGGGTGTCTGTGCCCTACACCACTGGAGAAATTACACTGTTTAGCCGGTATTGCACCACCTGACATCCGCCAGGACATAGCAACCAATAATGAAAGGACCAAGGCAGGGACATCTCCAGCCCACCCCCTGTTTGGGTATCAGCCAGCACGTCAATGACTTAAATCAAGGAATAGCTTTCTAAGATCTACAGAAACACTCGCTGGAACACCTCAGCAAGTGAGAGTCTAAAAGTGGCGGGCTCAAACCCAGAACCTCAATCAATGGCCGATACCAAATGAGAGACTCCCTCCTGGGCACACAGAAAACTGGCGACTTGGAAGGCGCTGAACAGACTGCACTCTGGCACCATGAGATGCAGAACCAACTTTAAGAAATGGGGCCACAAGGTAGAGTCCTCGACATTTGAGTGTAGAGAAGAGCAAACACAGACCACCTACTGTAATGCAACCTGAGCCCTGCTACATGCATAATGGAGGACCTTCTTATAGTAATACCAGAGGCACTCCAAGTGGCCAGCTACTGGTCAAAGGACATTTAATCAACTACCAAGTGTGCAAATTTTGTGTTTTGTTTGTTTGTTTTTAATGCAATACAACTGTTTGGTTCGCTCCTGACACAATAAATAAATAAATCAAATAAATTGAGTCCCATTTTAAAGCAAGTCTTTAGTCTATGCTTTTTTCACAACCAGCAAAAACATACATAAGCTTGGTTTTGCCATCTGTGCTCCACCACCAGGAAAGGCGGTTGCAGTTATTAGATTTGTGGTATATTTTCTGCTACTTGGATCAAATGAAATGATAATAATAATAATAATAATAATAATACTTTATTTATACCCCACTACCATCTCCCCAAGGGACTTGGTGCGGCTTACATGAGGCCAAGCCCACAGTACATCAGTAAACAAAAGCAATAACGAAAACAATCAATACAAAAACAATTAATATAAATCACATAAACAAAAAAAACAATAAAAATAACAATAACATACAGCATTAAAAAACCTATGGTCGAGCCAAATGTAATAATTTAAAAATTTAAAAATAATGCTGGGCATGAACAAGGTAGGATATAACTGGGATAGGGTTTTTCAAGGAGAGATGAGGGAATGCAGTCAGTCCTAAATCAGTGGTAAAGTGCATTTTGGGGGCATATTGCTGAGAGTTTTCCTTATTCTGGGAAGGCACACTGGAACAACCACGTTTTCAGGCTCCTCCTAAAGACTGCCAGAGTTGGGGCATGTTTGATGTCCTTGGGAAGTGAGTTCCAGAGTCGGGGGGCCACCACCGAGAAGACCCTCTCCCTCGTCCCCACCAATTGCACCTGCAAAGGAGGTGGAAGCATGAGCAGGGCCACTCCAGATGATCGAAGAAATGATCCATGTAGCAGAAAATATAGTCTTCACATTGTTACAATGTTTGTTAGCACACACTGTGGCCTGCAGCTAGTGGATCAAACATGTCCAGCAACCCCCGTAAGAAAATTTTCGTCCTTGCTAGTTACTGGTTTGTCTAAGTGGACTATAGTGGTGCAAGACAGAGATGAGAGAACTTGGATGGTAAATGTCCATATCATTTTCTTAATTCACTACTACCAACACCAAGAGTTTGAGACTTGTAACTCTGTCCTAATTTTATTAGCACTTTTAGCTAAATGCATATATGTTCTCATGCACAGAAAGTGCCATTATATGACTGCAATACCTGGTTTCTATTACAGTGAAAGTAGGAGAACATGGATTAAAAGGAAAGTTGGAATTAGGGGGTAGGGTGGAGACAGGAAAGAGGAAAAAAGACAGTATCAAACATATATATAACATATATATTTATAAACATTTTCCCAATCGCTTCCAGATCGCTTGCTATATCCCTTTATTTTGTACTTTATCTTAATTATAGTAGTCACCTTATATTTGACATATCATGGCCCTTGGGTCATTCCTCATTCAATTTTTAAACGAATTTGTAATTTTTCTTTTTTAAAAAAATTAATAAATTTGTTCCAATCCATTTTGTTTGGTGTTGATCTGTTTTGGGCTACTTTTTGGGTCAACAGATCCATATTCATGATATCCATGGCTTTCTCAATCCAGTTGTTTGTTGTTGCAGTCTCTTTTGCTTTCCAGTAGCGGGCTATACTTATTCTTGCTATCACAGTCATGTCATTGACTTTTTATCTCTGACCAATGTGTGTGAATCTGCGTGTGTCTATTGGAGGGTTTTGGTTTTGTTTTGTTTTTCTTTTCTCTGTAAGGCAAGGACTTTCATGTGGGTATGTTTACATAAATATATATGTGTATGTATATATGCCTACACATGTATACACGGATATATATATTTCTTATATAAATGTCAGCATTTGTTTTTGGGTTTATGTTGGTGTTATGTCCATGTCTTTCACTAATAAAAATAAATTGCAAAAAAAAAAAAGAAAGAAAGAAAGAAAGTGCCATTATATTTTATCTGAATATAAAAATACATTATACTGATCGGGAGTCTAATATAGTGTCCTTCTCTCAATGCTGAACAACACTCCAAAGCATCGAAATCAGCAGCCATGGACATATGTGGTATCCAGCATCAGTCTAGGGTCAAAAGCTGTAAATCAGAATAGAGTCCAAGAAAGTGGCAGAAGGGTCATGAAGACAATCCAATAGTCATAAAACAAATGCTTACAAGAGATGGACTGAAGTTGAATCCGGCTGTTTGCCTTGAGAAAATCACTTGTTTGTAAAGGCAGCCAACTCAGACCATGGCCACATTCCCAGCAACATTGAAAGGAGTGTTGTGTTTTCCTTGAGGCTAGGAACGTGGCTTGCCACTCTATCTGTAGAACAGAATCTGGCCAGAAGCCGACATCTTCGCCTTTCTCAGGGATTAGGGAGATGGTCTTCCAGCCCCTCTTCCTGCTATGAATCTGGTTGAAAAAGACTTGACTATTAGACATCTTCTCTTACTTGAGTATGTCTGTTCTATCTGCTTTGTCTTCTGAGTAAGACAAATTTTTTGGGGGGAGGAGGGGGGACACAAAAAGAATGAGCAGGCTGTCCAGCTTTCTGGGGGTGATGAAGTTCTTGATCCCAACCTGCCAACCCTATTTGTTTTAGTTCCAAACTGCTGTACAAGTTGAGCAATCCTCATCCAAAATTCCGAAATTGTTCACATGTGCGGTTGAGTAAATGTTTAGACTTGGGTCCCATCTCTACGACATTTCATCATGTATATATAATGCAAACATAGACATTTCAAAATCCCAAATCCAAAGCATTTCAGGAAAATGGTACTTGTAATATCATTCCATTCTGTGGCGCTCATCTTAGACTGTTAAATCAAAAAAATAGTTTTCTAGGATCACTCACTGGAACATCTCAGCAAGTGAGAGTCCAAAAGTGGCAGGCTCAAATCCAGAACCTCAATCAATGGCTGATACCAAATGAGAGACTCCCTCCTGGGCACACAGAAAACTGGGCGACTTGGAAGGCGCTGAACAGACTGCGCTCTGGCACCACGAGATGCAGAGCCAACCTTAAGAAATGGGACTACAAAGTGGAATTCAAGACATATGAGTGTGGAGAAGAGCAAACCACAGACCACCTATTGCAATATAACCTGAGCCCTGCTACATGCACAATGGAGGACCTTCTTGCAGCAACACCAGAGGCACTCCAAGTGGCCAGCTACTGGTCAAAGGACATTTAATAAGGAAATCTGCAAAGGACATCTGCAAATTTTGTGTTTTGTTTATTTGTTTTTTTTAATGCAATACAACTGGTTTAGTTCGCTCCTGACACGATAAATAAATAAAATAAATATTAGACTGTAGTTTTATCACTGCTCTGTTTGATTTATTCTGTCACAACTTGTGGGGCAGTTGGTTCATTATTATGTCTTTATTACATTATATAAGAAAACTTGAAAAAAATTTGTTCCTGGTTTGAAAGTGTTATTCCTGTTTAATTGTGCGGTGCTTACTTTGAAAGTAGTTGTTATACTCCAGAAATTTGTTGCTACCACAAATTATGTTGAATTGGTTGAGTCTCGATGAAATATTAATTGAAAAACGATCAAAAATTTTGCTGCAGGATATCCAGCAAAAACAAAGTTTTGGTAGTTTAATAAATTTTTTCCATGTTTTTACAAGAGAAGCAATTAGGAAATGACATTTATAACCCAGGAACAAAAATCACATTACATAATGTTATGGGGAGCAAAGGGAGACAGAGTGCAATGCTCCTCATAATAGCCACCCAGTACTTGGACTATGTCTCTTTATTTAGCTGTAAACAAATAAAGCTTATTTAACACAGCTTGGTGTTTTCATTATTGCTATTTCTCTCCATGTGCCAGTTCGTTTTTTCCACCAGGAGCCAAAAAACAAACCACGTGTGTTTATTATTTTTCAGTAGACAAAAAAAATATAATTACACTAAAATTCAGAATTCCTTTACTCCTTACATGGTATGTTTAAAGTTGACTTGATCAACCAAAATTTGTTTCTAATGGAGAAAATTTATATTTAAAACTCTGTGATTGAATTGATGGAATCCAATAACTCACGCAGGACATATATATCAAGCTTTGTTATATCATACAAGATCATTATATTTATAGTTCTAGTTAACTTTTTGGTGAAAACATTAGTGGGAATTAGTTCAATTAAGCATAAATAAATATGCTTGAGCTAACTGAACAGAAATATTTTGCAACACTTAAATCCATTCTGCTGCCAGTATCCATTAAAATGTTGAGGCTCTAGTCCAGCTAAAACTTCTAATAATTTTTTAAAAAAAATTGTGCCAGTTTCAGCTGTTCTTTTAACACCTCTTTAGATCTGATTCTACAAAAACAACACAACTATATACAATGATTATTGTGTAATTTTACTTAACACAAAAAGAAAACCACAAACACGTTTTTGAAGGGTTAAAAAGCCTTGTACAAATTAAATTTCAGGCCTTGAAAGGGTCTGTAGAGGCCTTAACACAAGGTCCAAGGCACTCTGAACCAGATAAAAATGGCAGTGTATAAATTTGGGGAGTCTACATTACAAGCTGAGGGCTGTTTTCAAATACAGTATTGCTCAGGAATTCACTAAAATCAAAACATTCAATATTGAATACTGACCTCTCTATGAAATCTGGAGACAAAGCTTCTTTATAAAAAAAAATCACTCCTCAAAAAATAATGCAATTTTATAAATGTAATTGTACTACAAGCCTGTCAATCATATATCTAAAATATTTATGTGTTTCACAAGATGTAATAATTCAATTCACAGTGGAGGGTACTTTCAAAACAATCGTTCATCAAATGGCACAGAAAAGAAAGAAAAAAAGATAATTTGTGACAATGGACAGAGGAAACCACTGAAAATATTCGTTTCCCGCAGTCTATTATCCAGCATATCTATAAAACACATAATTACATACTCTACTGCCCATTTTTCATAAAACATCTAACTTAAGACAAGAATGTGACTCACAAAGAAGTGGAACATTAGCTGCCCTTTGTCATTTCAATCAAAATCCCATATAAAATGTTAGTTTTCACATAGTGTTTTATTCAATATGCCAGCCTAACTATTTCTTCATATACTAATTTTCCATATGTACAATGAAATTTCTTGCAATCTCAAAACTGTAGTCTGAAACCTTGACTTCACATATTTTTGAACGGGATCTGAAATGGAAGTTACTAACAAGAGATCTTGGCGCCACAATGGACCAGTGACAGAAAACTGAAATTTAGGGTGAATCAACTACAATAAAGGTCAAGGCACTGACAATATAATTGAAAGTATAATAATGGCATAGTCAAAGCCATGGTATTCCCTGTAGTAGCCTACGGATGTGAGAGCTGGACCTTAGGGAAGGCTGAGCGAAGGAAGATAGATGCTTTTGAACTGTGGTGTTGGAGGAAAGTTCTGAGAGTGCCTTGGACTGCGAGAAGATCCAACCAGTCCATCCTCCAGGAAATAAAGCCCGACTGCTCACTGGAAGGAAGGATACTAGAGACAAAGCTGAAGTACTTTGGCCACATCATGAGGGGACAACAAAGCCTAGAGAAGACAATTATGCTGGGGAAAGTGGAAGGCAAAAGGAAGAGGGGCCGACCAAGGGCAAGATGGATGGATGGCATCCTTGAAGTGACTGGACTGACCTTGAAGGAGCTGGGGGTGGTGACGGCCGACAGGGAGCTCTGGCGTGGGCTGATCCATGAGGTCACAAAGAGTCGGAGACGACTGAATGAATGAACAACAACATCATAATGGCATTAAAGTGTGGCAGCAACTGGTTTAAGGAACAGTTCCAGTTGTATGTTAAAAAAAATAATGTGGAAAAGAAAGCAACACAATGGTGACATGCCATATGGTGAAAAATTAAAGTTCAAGGAATATAATCGTTTAGGAAGAGTGACAAAAAGTCAGACTAAAAGATGGCATCTCCACATTTAAAAGCAGTGTACTGTTGAATATTGGTCAGTGTAGATCTGATCTAAGACTCGTTTTGTTATTGAGCGCAGAAACAAATGTAATAATATAATAAGCCAAAACATTATTCCAAAAAATGCAGTGTCCTGTCTGACTTTTCTGTATGGATCCAATTGCACATGTAAACCACTAGGTCATAGGAAAAGATTAGCAAAATACTCCCCTAAACCACCACATTAGCTTAAATTATAGAGGAAAGTATACCCTTTAAAACAGGGGTCCTCAAACTAAGGCCCGGGGGCCGGATGCGGCCCTCCAAGGTCATTTACCCAGCCCTCACTCAGGGTCAACCTAAGTCTGAAACAACTGGAAAGCACACAACAACAACAACAACAATAATCCTATCTCATCAGCCAAAAGCAGCTCCATACTTCCCATTGAAATACTAATAAGTTTATATTTGTTAGAATTGTTCTTCATTTTAATTATTGTGTTGTTTTTAAGTGTTTTTTTGCTCTACAAATAAGATGTGTGCAGTGTGCACAGGAATTCATTTATTCTTTTTCAAATTATAATCCGGCCCTCCAACAGTTTGAGGGATTGTGACCTGGCCTTCTGTTTAAAAAGTTTGAGGACCCTTGCTTTAAAACATGGACACTAGTTTTGGGGAACCTACAAATGGTTAGACATGGGGTCCTCAAACTAAGGCTCGAGGGCCGGATATGGCCCTCCAAGGTCATTTACCCGGCCCTCGCTCAGGATCAACCTAAGTCTGAAATAACTTGAAAGCATACAACAACAACAACCCTATCTCATCAGCCAAAAGCAGGCCCACGCTTCCCATTGATATACTAAGAAGTTTATTTTTGTTAAAATTGTTCTTCATTTTAATTATTGTATTGTTTTTAAGTGTTTTTGCACTACAAATAAGATATGTGCAGTGTGCATAGGAATTCATGTTTTTTTCAAATTATAATCTGACCCTCCAACAGTTTGAGGGACTGTGACCTGGCCCTCTGTTTATAAAGTTTGAGGACCTCTGGTCTAGACCAACAATATGCATATCTGTTTTACTAAGCAAGCATATTTACTGAGAGTGACAGAAACCAGAAGGGTCAGCAGTTTGGTACAGGTTCTCAGAAGACATAACGGTTCTCACTATTGCCAAGGGATTCACCAGATAAAAACAAAGCCAATACAAGAGTGGACATTTCTAAACATGTAGGAAGTTATGATTCTGGGTGATTATTCTTCAGCCAATTTTCCAGTTCTATGAAAATCTGGCACTACAGATCTGATGATCAAAGGGAATAAAATTAAGCACTAAAAATAGTTTTCAACAACTACCCATTTATATTTGTAGAAGAAGATGTCCCTGGAGCAAGTTTATTTTGTTCACTTTAAAACTAGCCATCTTATACATCCTTTCACCTTTATATCATTTCTACATCTACTATAATGCAACCTGAGGCCTGCACATGCACAACAGAGGACTTTCTCATAGTGACACCAGAGGCACTCCAAGTGGCCAGCTTCTGGTCAAAGGACATTTAGTATATTCCCATGTTTTTTTGAACTTTGTGTTTTTAAATGCATTTTAACTGTACCCTCAATTTGCTTCTGACATGATAAATAAATAAAATATACTTTTCCAGTACTTACAGTTGTGATCCAAAGAAGATACTATTTATGATTGCATATAAGATAGAGATAGACTTGGGATGTCAACTCCCAATTCTATCTCTGCAGTTTTCATTGCTGCAATTCCCACATCCAAGGAATCAAGCCACTCGTGAAAACTGGAGAGTGCATTCTCGCTTTGTTAGTGTCCCCATTTGATTGCAACCTACAGTTATAATGACATTTTAAACTAGTGGACATTTAAACCTAATTAAAAACATTGTGGAATATTTGTTATTCAGTGATCTAAATGAACATTCTTGACTCAATCTAAAACAGCATCACAATTCCTTGATTTTATTGTTCATCAGACAGCAACCACCTATAACATTTTTATTGATAAATGGGCAAATATTGAACACTATTTATATGAATATAAAAATACAGAGTGAACAAAAAAGAGTTTAAAATCAGAATCTCAGGAAGCCAGTCCTTGATGTCCCTACCAAAAAAGAGAAATAAACAGTCTCCATACGATTATATTAAAGAAGAAGAAGAAGAAGAAGAAGAAGAAGAAGAACAACAACAACAACAACAACAACAACAACAACAACAACTTTATTATTCTACCCCGCCTCTGTATTCCCGAAGGGACTCAGGGCAGCTTACATGGGGCCAAGCCCAAGGCAGAATACAATTAAAAGCAAAGCAATAACAATTAAGATACCATAAACCAGCATAAAACAGTGTAACAATAATAGCTAGCAACAACAGTAACAGCAGACTAATTTTGGAAGGGGGGCGGGAAGAGGACCACTATGCAAGCTGGTTAAAGGATAAGGTGGTTCAATAAGGTGGATAGCAGCGTATAATAGCACAGAAAATATCATGAAAACATAGCAAATTAACAGGATCAGAATCAATGGGATTGTGGCGCAGCTGGCTGAATGTCAGCTGCATTAAGATCACTCTGACCAAAAGGTCATGAGTTCGAAGCCAGCCCGGGTTGGAGTGGGTTTCCAACCCATTGTGTAGCCTGTTGTCGACCTTTGCAACCCGAAAGACAGTTGCATCTGTCAAGTAGGAAAATTAGGTACCACCTTAAAGTGTGGGGAGGCTAAATTAACTGATTTATGAGGCCATAAAAAAAGACTCCAGCAAGCACCCCAGCAAAAAGCATGCGGGGAATGCGGAAGTACTTCATCAGTGTCGCAGATGGACGATGAAAGCGACAGCTCCCCTGGCGGCCAGAAAAAGTTAAATAGCCTCTGTGTATGTCTGTATATGTTGTATGTTAAAATTGGCATTGAATGTTTGCCATATATGTGTACACTGTAATCCGCCCTGAGTCCCCTGCGGGGTGAGAAGGGCGGAATATAAAAGCTGTAAATAAATAAATAAATAAATAAATTGTGGGCCCTCCAGTCCAACCCCTTTCTGCCAAGAAGCAGGAAAATCACATTTAAAGCACC
The DNA here is from genome assembly GCF_025583915.1 of Anolis sagrei ordinatus. Classification (NCBI taxonomy): domain Eukaryota; kingdom Metazoa; phylum Chordata; class Lepidosauria; order Squamata; family Anolidae; genus Anolis; species Anolis sagrei. The sequence goes on from NW_026847549.1 coordinate 121,426,458, forward strand.
CTCGACAGAGGGCCATCCAGCCTCTACTTCAAAGCCTCTACCACACTCTCCCTGGGCAGAGAGAGAGTTCCACTGCTGAACAGCTCCCCCCCCATCAGTTAGTTCTCCTATAAAAGCTGTAAAATAATAATAATAATAATAATAATAATAATAATAATAATTGATATTGTATGAAGATTGTTGCATTTCTCAATGCTAATAATCAAACTTTATACAACAGTATTTGTCTAAACTTTGACCAATTATACAAATTAAATTATGACTTACAAAAAATAAGAACGACAAGGAATGAATCATTTTAACTAATATGAATGTAAATGGTTTCCCCTAATATTAGCATTCCAAAACTACAATTTCCAGTGTTTTGTATAAGGAGGACAGTTTACATAAAGAAAGTGTCAAAAGATGACCTGCATGTAAAAGATAACAGCTAAGATTGGGTGCTGAGCCTGGACATCCATCAGTGGTAGACACAGAACAAAGACCCGAAAATAGAAAGTATGTATATACAATATGACTGTTTAAATATAACAGAGCTACCCCTTCACCTGTTTGCCCAGTCTACTGTGATCTCATGAAGCACACACAGTACTGTACAACCCTGAAAACATACTGTACAAAATGAAAACTACAGCCAATATCCTTTAAAAATTGAAGAAATTACACATAAATGACTTTTTCCCAAAAAACTGCCCTTTAAAAAAGAACCCACTTCTTAAAAAGCAAAAAATTAAATTCACTCCCATATGCATGAAGCACTGTTTAAGCCCAACATCACTGACCAATCAAAATTAGTGAATGCACTGCATCTCTCTGCAGTGAAGGGAAGCGACAAGGTAGGCTGTCATTCTGCACAAGCTGCCCAGAACAAGGTCTCCTAAGCAGCAAAATTGCTCCGCTTCAGATCGGCCAGACCGTTACGCTGTCTCTGGAGACACGAAGCCTTCAGTATGTTAAATTACTTTCATTATGCATTTGGAGATGCTTATTGATTCTACGGTCGGAAGTGGGAGACTGCAGCAGGCTCCGAGAGCAGCATTGCATGCTGTATGCATGAGCACAGCGCTGAAACAATGGCACAGCACAAATACAAATATTCATTAAGGTCCTGTTTTGGAGTGATGCTTTTCACCCTCTTTCCCCTCTACTCTGCTAACAAGTGAGAAAAATATATTTTTTTAAATCAAAAGCAATGAATCCCTCCAAACTGGAACTGCTCCACCAGCTTCAGGAATTTATTCAATCCTCAGTAAAGGTAAGACACAATCCTTATGACTATCAGAAAATATGTTTATGAAGGGGGGAGGGCTTTCTAGTTCTATTTAAAATTCTACTTTGATTTTTCTGCTCTTTTGTCTTACGGCACACATAGTGTTCTCATTCATATATGTTATATTGCATTTAAAAGGATCAAATCCTTTCCAACTGCTTTATCTGCAAATACATAAGATGTAGAAGATTATCAGGTTTGTGTCAAAAGGGCTCTTACGACATGGTACAGCTTAAAGTTCCAGCAGATTTTTCCCCCTCAAAACAGCTAAAATGGATTAAAAATATCATACAACCACAGCCACATATGCAGCAAATATATTCAAATATTCCATAAGGGATGTTGCTTTCTGGAGGATGGGTTAAATGACTAATTCCCAAATTTGCTCATAGGGGAAAAAATGAGGTTCTTTTTTGTGTAACTGTGAAATGCTTTGGTATCGAAGGTATGTTTGAAGAACGTGATGTAAATAAGCTCACAGAAAGTACCAAATTCGAAAGGCGTGTGCAAATTAGGATAGCTATCATCCCCACGAAGCAGCTGAGGTTCTTACATGGTCACATGAAATCAAAACAGTAGGGTATAAACTAGTCTCTCAGTAGAGCTATATTTCATAGAATCTACAAATGTATTTAAGAAAATACTGCAGCACTGAATATGCTTCCCGATTTCTGCTATCTCCTTTTAATACGTTTCGATATCAAATCAAAATACAGCTAAATGAAAAAAGGGGTGGGGGTGGGAGATTTGCCATGTTGAGAAACAGTTAACACTGCATACTTCCTGCAAATAATGTTTTTTACATTGTCTCACAGAAGCCCTATATGACACAACGCCAAACCAGACTACACCAGATGAAAATGTTTTATTTATATTATTTAAGGATCTCTATTTTAACAAGTTTCTTTTTCCTTTCCATGGCACACAGCATCCAATTCAGTTTGGTTACTGATGACATGAAGAATCCAGTTTCCTGGGGATATTCCTTGCAGAGCTTCAGGATGTGCTTATAATATATGTTTTTGAACAGGGGAAATTATGGAGTTCTATATTACCCCTCAAATGGTGTGTAATGCACTTGTGTACACAGACAACTAAAAAGACACCTGCTCAAATGAAAGATTTATTCGGTGGCTTATTGCTACAGGAAAAATGGCGAGCATCTCCTGCAAGTGGATTTACAATGTAAAATCAGGATTGTGGATATGGCTGATGAACGAAGGAACATTAAGGAAAGAATTCCCTGAAAAAATATCTGGATAACACCAACAAGGATTGAGGCAAATTTGAATGGCTCTGCAGAATATTATTTGGGTTATTTCTACAAATGACTAAAGTTTAAGGAAACAATCATAAATAGGATGATATAGATCATGGCTTCAAAGGAAAACATGAAAACTGGATTATTAGAACAAACAGTAATTTCTATGACAAATCTGCAACACGGGAGTAATGAGCAATCTATAACTCCAAAATAATGATTGGAGATTAATAAAATCAGTACACACCTATAACAAGAGGATATAGTGAATTAAACTGGTTTCGATTTTTATTTTGCTACTACAAGGAGTGGGGGAGAAGGATGGTGCCAAGCAACACAGAAGAGGAAAGAAACTATGAACCACTGAGAACAGGGCTACTATCCACTGATGGATTAAAAGATCATTTTTTTCATCGGGTTCTGCTCCGTGGAAACGTATTAGGAAATTAAATGTTTTTGTTTACTCTGCTGCTGGTGTGCTGGAACAAAAAGAAAACTAAAATATTCTGTCAGGCAGGAAACAGATCGCAGCCATCTCTCTGTTGCCAGGTGAAAACGCATGTCAAAATCTGTCAGTGACACCATGTATGAATTTATGACAAGCTGCTCCTGCGAGCTGAAGGGCCCTTGAGGCAACAGAAAACAGGTAGGTCAGAGGCGGCATGATCCCAACCTCGGTTTAACATTTCCAGAAGGAGCCCAGCTCTGGAGATGTGTGTTGTTTTAATTACCTTCCCATTTGAACCGTTCTGCTTTTATTTCACCAAGTATCTAACTAATGTGACAAAGACCTGATGTTTAATGTGTCTGTCGAAAAGTTAGCACATGAATTTTCACCCATTTTTTGCAAGATTTCAATTTGCATTTGGATATGGTTTATTTCAGTTTATCAACCATGAGTCCGAATTACTCTAAATACAGGCTTGTACCTTAAGATTCATATATCGACAAAATGAATTGTCATATAAGCTATTCCATGCTTTCATGAGATGATTGGTTTTTATGCTGCAATTTACTAAATAAGTTTTTTTCTTTAAATAAATATATGTCTGCTAATTACCGAAGAACTGAAAAACCTTCCAACTGAAAGGACTGTTTTTTGCAATTTCATCGAGTCCATTTTTAACTTTTCAAAGTTCATTTTATGAAGGACAGACAAATGATAGTAATGAAGCAATCTAAAGTATGTTTTATGATGAAATCTCTTTCAAGTGGCAATTCTGTACACTTACCTAGGAGTAAGCCCTACTGAACACAGTGGAACTTCACAGTAAATGCACAGAATGAAACTGTCAGCAAAGAAGGTTCAGTTTTCAGAAACAGCTCATAACACCCCAAATACTTCACTCTGTAATCATACAATGTTGAGGGTGTGGTCACAGCATAAGTCATAGCACTGCAATTACTGCTATTCCATTGAATTGTGTTCTTCATAACTAGAGGAATAACATTCTACCCCATAAATCATCAGCATACAAATCCAATTGATGTCACTATTTGTAAATTCATTGTCATAAGTATTCATCTCACTTAATGAGGTAACACAAAAAAAATTGGGATCTAGTCCTCTTGCTACAGGCACATTAGTAGCTCAACAATAAGAACCCATTTTTGCTAGAACCTCCTGGAATGGAAAATGCTAAAGAAATTCAATACATTTATTATATGCAGAAATAATTTCATAATTCATAGGATAATGTACATTCACTTATACATTTTAAATAAATGCACTTGATTGCATTATTATGTACTCATGCAAAAAGACTATGTACGATGACACTCAAAAACACACAGGAAATACAAGCAATTTCCAGTGCAGATATAAGAGTAAAATTTATGCAATATGGATTATTTCCAATATGCAATTCAGAATAAGGTTATTAACTTGAACTTGTTAGAAAAGTAAAAAGTAATGTTTATCTTTTTGACACAGTAAACCTCCCCAGCCCGCCCCCCCCCCCCACACACACAAGCATTATATAAAGTTGGTATAGTTTTGCACAAATCAAAGTTATGCATACATTCAGTTTTGTAACACAAATGCTGTCTTTTTTTAACATATTTTGTTTTATTAACAACAGTCTCTTTGGGTTGTTGTAGGTTTTTTCGGGCTATATAGCCATGTTCTAGAGCAGTGGTTCTCAACCTGGGGTCCCCAGATGTTTTTGGCCTACAACTCCCAGAAATCCCAGCCAGTTTACCAGCTGTTAGGATTTCTGGGAGTTGAAGGCAAAAACATCTGGGGACCCCAGGTTGAGAACCACTGCCTTAAGCCATATCACCTGATGTTTCACCTGCATCTATGGCAAGCACAACCTCTGAGGATGCTTGCCATAGATGCAGGCGAAATGTCAGGAGAGAATGCCTCTAGAACATGGCCATATAGCCCAAAATAACCTACAACAACCCAGTGATTCCGGCCATGAAAGCCTTCGACAACAGTGTCTTTTTTTAAACCACGCAAAATTCATGCAAACTAAGCACAACAAATTTCCTGAATTAACCAAAGCTATTTTTCTGTAGATTATTATTAAATTAATTATTAAACTAATCTAGAATCAAGCAGCTTCATCTCTTCTCTCTCATATTTCAGGGCAAAACAAACTTCCAACAAAAGAATGTGTTTCTCTTCCATTCCAGAAGTCAACATGCAGTCTGAATCTAACATTACAGTTCGAGATGCCATTGATGACATCAACACCAATATGTACCAGCCACTGTCTTATCCATTAAGCTTTCAAGTGTCTCTCACTGGATTTCTGATGTTGGAAATAGTATTGGGACTTGGCAGCAACCTCACTGTATTGGTACTTTACTGCATGAAATCCAACTTAATCAATTCTGTCAGCAACATTATTACAATGAACCTTCATGTTCTCGATGTAATAATTTGTGTGGGATGTATTCCTCTAACTATAGTTATTCTTTTGCTTTCACTGGAGAATAACTCTGCACTCATCTGCTGCTTCCATGAAGCTTGTGTGTCATTTGCAAGCGTTTCCACTGCAATCAATGTCTTTGCGATTACTCTGGACAGATATGATATCTCTGTGAAACCTGCAAATCGTATTTTGACAATGGGAAGGGCTGTGATGCTCATGACATCAATATGGGTTGTCTCCTTTTTCTCCTTTTTGATTCCATTCATTGAAGTCAATTTCTTCAGTCTTCATAGTGCAAATACTTGGGAAAACAAGACACTCTTGTGTGTCAGTGCAAATGAATACCACACAGAACTAGGAATGTACTACCATCTTTTAGTACAAATTCCAATCTTCTTCTTCACAGTCGTAGTAATGCTAATTACATATAGCAAAATACTCCAGGCACTTAATATCCGAATAGGCACAAGATTTTCTACGGGACAAAAGAAAAAAGCAAGGAAGAAAAAAACAATTTCTTTGTCTACACAACATGAAACCACTGATGTATCACAAAGCAGTGGAGGGAGAAACGTCGTCTTTGGGGTGAGGACTTCAGTTTCCGTGATAATTGCTCTACGACGGGCTGTAAAGAGACATCGCGAACGGCGAGAAAGACAGAAAAGAGTCTTCAGAATGTCATTATTAATCATTTCAACTTTTCTTCTCTGCTGGACACCAATTACAGTTTTAAATACTACAATTTTATGTTTGGGCCCAAGTGACCTTTTGGTAAAGCTGAGATTATGTTTTCTAGTCATGGCATATGGAACCACCATCTTCCACCCTTTACTATATGCATTCACTAGACAAAAATTTCAAAAGGTTTTGAAAAGTAAAATGAAAAAACGCGTCGTTTCAATAGTAGAAGCTGACCCTATCCCAAACAATGCTGTAATCCACAACTCATGGATAGAGCCTAAGAGGAACAAGACAATTACTTTTGAAGGCAATGAAGTAAGACAAAAGTGTTTAGTACCTCAGGTCGTCACAGACTAGATTTCAGTATTCATTATCTTTGAAGAATAACTGTATGGAAAAGATGAATTAAATTGCCAAATTAAGATTTTTAAAAAATGAATGAATTGGCTAGATGATAATTGTTTGACATGTGTTGAATAGATTAGGCCTGTATATTCTATTTCTGCATTAGTCAAGTTGTGTGTTGCATGGCAGTTTGTTAGAGTAACATCATGAGTATATTTTGTCAATATTATGTCCTCCAATATACATCTAAGTAAATATTTTCTTAAAAAATAGCCTTAAAACAGTGTACACTTTTTGAGTTGCTGTAAATATATCAAGATTTGTTTTTAAGCTTTCCGCCACAGACATAGTTGATGGGGAAGCTTCATGACATTAAGGTTTTGTTGGCTCTGTTCTGACATAATATACAACTTTCTGCAATCGATTCCAAACTTGCAACCAGAATCAGAAGCCTGATATAATGATTACATGTTTAGTGCACAACAGGGATGTTTACTCTTAACAAGAAATATACACACATTTTAAGCCAAGGCAATAAGTGCCCTTGCAAACAGTTTTCATTTGAACAATCTTATAGGAGCTTATGAAGGAAACATAATGGAAAAACAGCAAAACACTGTTGTACATCTTTAAAACACCATTTAAGTTCACTGTGGTGCAGTAAGGCATTCCTCAAGCACATATTCACCAATGTTACAGTATAGAAACAGTAAGTTTCTCATGCACTGATGAAGTGCATGTTCCTATATTCACAGCTACCCAGGATTAGAATTTAAAGTTGTTCACCTATATCCCATGGTTATAATCTCAGACCTTCCAAAGTCACTGTATAGTTCTGAAAAATAACAACACATTTTGTGGGATATAATCAAAATGGCTCAAGAACTCATCAAGTCATGTAATCAACAAATGAAGTGTATCGCCTAGTCTTCATCATAAATTACTAATCAGCTACGCAAGCCCTAAATTATAATCATTCTAATCTTATAATAACTTTTTCTTCCTTCTCACCTTTTCTGAACTGTAGTGTGGGTTCAAGCTGTCAGATTGCTAACAACTTATTTGCACAAAACGCATCACTGGACAGAACCACGAGTATTACAAATAATCTATTCAAACCACATGTTCCACATTTGACTTCTAAAAACCAGATATTTTCCCCGGAGAAAGTATTCAAGGGATTTGCATTTTCTTACATCTCAAACAAACAAGATAGTGTACCCAGCATCTAATACAGGGTGAGGCAGCATAACTTCATTTTTTCAAAACTTAATAAAACTTTCTATTCTCAAGGACAGTTTTATCAGGCTTTCTCTTCACTCAGTTTACATTTGAGTTTTAAGATGAGTGTAGAAAACCGTATCAAATTCATGAGGGTCACAATAATTCAAAAGGCAGCTTGAAGACACAGAAATGTCACTGAGAGCCTTTTGGGTCATTCAACTGGAGACTGGTAAAGATGCCATGTTACGCTGATGGCGTCTTTTGTTCGACTTACATGAAAGGGCTCCCAAAGCAATGAACAAATAAAACCAATTTTAAAACACAAAAAATAAGACCCTTTTGAAGCAAATTAAAATACTCTTTAAAAACGCCGAAGTGCAATCCAATAGCAGTCCTGTAATCCAGTTCTGAAACTGTTAAAAAGTCAGCACTAGGGTTGTTAAACCTTCTATGGCAGGGGTCCTCAAACTAAGGCCCGGGGGCCGAATGCCCTCCAAGGTCATTTACCCGGCCCTCGCTTAGGATCAACCCAAGTCTGTAATGACTTGAAAGCACACAACAACAACAACAACAACAACAACAACAACAACAACAACCCTATCTCATCAGCCAAAAGCAGGCCCACACTTCCCACTGAAATACTAATAAGTTTATATTTGTTAAAATTGTTCTTCATTTTAATTATTGTATTGTTTTAAAGAACTCTAAAATTAGAACAGCACAACAACAGAGAGGAAACAAACAAGGACATCTAATCACCTCTCAACAAAAGATTGCTCCAGGCTCTGCCAGGCAATCAGGGGGTCAGTTGAAACATTCACACCTAGCTCCAGCAGACAAGAGTCCTTTGTCCCACCCTGGTCATTCCACAGATATATAAACCCATTTTCCTAGTTCCAACAGACCTCACTACCTCTGAGCATGCTTGCCATAGATGCAGGCGAAACGTCAGGAGAAAATGCCTCTAGAACATGGCCATATAGCCCGAAAAAACCTACAACACCCCAAATTATTGTATTGTTTTTAAGTGTTTTTGCACTACAAATAAGATATGTGCAGTGTGCATAGGAATTCATTCATTTTTTTCAAATTATAATCCGGCCCTCCAACAGTTTGAGGGATTGTGACCTGGCCCTCTGTTTAAAAAGTTTGAGGACCCCTGTTCTATGGCATCAATATCCCGATTGAAGTCCAAAGTTACATTCCATCTAAGATTCAAGGCTTGACAGCAACTACTTTGAGAAATTGAAAGGAATATTAATGTGAAAGAACACCTCAGATTAGGCCACGTGCTCTATGCCATGTATTTTCAAGTAAGACTCGACAGTTGCAAAGCAGATCTGCTAATGGGTTTCAAAAGATCTCTCAAGAAAGAGAGATTGGTTTTGGAACTTTGGAAAAACCAAATCCTTTGTTTTTATGAGACGGATTCACCTTCAGTTAAAAAAAGCCATACTAACGTCATAGATCACAGGAAGGGAGATACACAATCCTACACAGTTACTTTCAGTTTTATGCAGTGCTTTACAGGGCAGGATGACTGAATGCAGATGTCAGGAACCATGCAGTTTCGGCTTAAAAGCTTTCTTGTTTATACTCCATAAAGGCAAAGGGACAGGATGTTCTTTGATCACATAGTAGCCTCTGCCTACTTGCTTAGGCCCAGCTTTACCTCTACTCTGCTTCCCTAGATGCGCTGCAGAAGGACAGTAACCAAACAGTCAGTTGCAAACCATCACTTTTCCATGCAGTAGAGATATCATAATGTAAGCTTTTATACAGCCATTTGAATCCTATCCAAATTTCAGCATGTGTCTTCCTCAATAAAGTCCAAATGCCAGAATAACATCAGCACAATTTGAATCTAATAATGAAATGATACGGTCTCAGATTGTTTAGCGTTCGGGGAATTTCTTGTCAGTCCTCAAAGCTCTGACAAACCTCGTTTGTTTTATTTATTTATTTATTTGGTGGTCCCTATGTAGATTTGTCCACAGCTGAATGGTACTTCTGCAGGAGTCTACCGTGTACGATGCAACTGTGGACAAGTCTACATATGAACCACCGAACACAGCATTCCCCAAACACGAATCAAGGAACATGAAAGGCACTGCAGACTACTTCAACCAGAGAAGTCAGCCATAGCAGAGCACCTGATGAACCAGCCTGGACACAGCATATTATTTGAGAACACAGAAATGCTGGACCACTCTCACAACCACCATGTCAGACTACACAGAGAAGCCATTGAAATACACAAGCATGTGGACAATTTCAACAGAAAGGAGGAAACCCATGAAAATGAACAAAATCTGGCTACCAGTATTAAAAAACTCTAAAATTAGAACAGCACAACAACAGAGAGGAAACAGACAGGGACATCTAATCACCTCTCAACAAAAGTTTGCTCCAGGCACAGTCAGGCCATTGTGTGCTAATCAAGGTGGTCAGTTGAAACATTCACACCTAGCTCCAGCAGACAAGAGTCCTTTGTCTCACCCTGGTCATTCCACAGATATATAAACCCTTTTTCCTAGTTCCAACAGACCTCACTACCTCTGAGGATGCTTGCCATAGATGCATTTGTGTTGAAACAGTTTCTATATAACAGGGTCCTCAAACTTTTTAAACAGAGGGCCAGGTCACAGTCCCTCCAACTGTTGGAGGGCCGGATTATAATTTGAAAAAAAATGAATGAATTCCTATGCACACTGCACATATCTTATTTGTAGTGCAAAAACACTTAAAAACAATACAATAATTAAAATGAAGAACAATTTTAACAAATATAAATTTATTAGTATTTCAATGGGAAGTGTGGGCCTGCTTTTGGCTGATGAGATAGGATTGTTGTTGTTGTTGTGTGCTTTCAAGTCGTTACAGATTTAGGTTGACCCTGAGCGAGGGCCAGATAAATGACCTTGGAGGGCCGCATCCGGCCCCCGGGCCTTAGTTTGAGGACCCCTGCTCTAGACCATGGTCATACAACCCGAAAAAACCCACAACAACCCAATAAAAAGGTACATTTGTGGCGGATGGTTTTAAAATAATTCTCAGCTTGAATACTTAAATCCAAATGCCTTGCATGAGATACAAGTCCTATCATAAAGCAACAAGCGTGTATGTATATATTACAAATAGATGTGTTTGTTTTTAAAGACTAGACAGCATTCACAGCATTGGTCCACAAAGGATACACACATGGCATTTATTTATTCTATTCAGAATGCAACATATAATCCAATATATGCTTAACAGGGTATTGGAGAAAACTAAAATAGGAAATACATCACAATCCGTCAACAGGGTATATATGAACAGCAGGTAGTTTAATATGTAAGACTTTTCTGGTAGGCAGTCCTTTCCAGTGATAGAATTGTTAAAGAACAATGTGTACTGTTGTAGAAATATATGGTATTATTTTTTTAAACGACAACTGTAAAGAAACAATGCAACTTAAGACTGTATACCTTGAATTCTAAGATCTGTTAAATAACTTTATGGAAGGGGAGTTCCTTTTCCTCCTCCTCCCACTAAGGACCCAAAGAACAAACATGTCTTCCAAAAAGTAATCACACAAGGTCAATGGCCCTCCCGAACTCTATGGAATAGAAGACACGATAAGTCGTTGGTGAAAAATTACCCAGAACTAGGCATTTCTCTGACTATTTTTGAGTGATGCCCTCCTCAGTCAGCAATTCCTCCCATGTCTCCCTCTATAACCCACAATGTTCAAATGGGAGCCCAATCCTTCTGTGAAGTTTTTCATAAAGAGGGATGGAAAGGAAATTCTTCTTCCATGGAACTTTTTTTACTTTACCTTACTATCCAAAGTCGAATTCATACTTCATATCAGATTACTTTTTTAAAGAATCAGCACAGGAAACTGAACCCTTCATGCAGTGAGTGCCCATGCCTGATGGGCAATGATGATTTTTTGAAGTAGCTCTTAGCATATATATAAGGGTATTAAAATTAAAATTTATGAGGGACATGAGTTACTATCTCTAAATATACACTAATGGCAGCTCTTGAATGCTAATTAATACAATTTTATTTACATATAGCAGAAACCATTCAACTCTAGTCACACCCTGCTCATGAAAATAATAAAGGGTATCTACAGTGAAAAAAGAAGAAGATTAAATTAGTGCATGCTGCTGACAAAAGAATTATAATATTTCTAGCTAATTTGATTGATAGGCTCAGGATGGGGAGTGGTAATTCAGTACTTATGTAAATGTTTATTCCAAATGCAATATACATACATACAAACCCATATATGTATACATCCATACACACAAATTAAGATAATGCTTTAAATTAGGTTCTGTGCATCATCAATAGTAAGCTGTTCAGAATTATCTGGGCGTATCTTCCTGTAATATGGTCATTTGATACTGTAGTCTTTTCTATGACAACTGCAAGGAAAATGATGTCTCTCTGGCTACTCTTTTCTTAAAAAATACTACATTATAATCATGATTTTTAGAATGGATCTTTAAATAAGGACCCCCTCTCTTAGAAATACAGCATAAGAAGAAATGGTCACACAAAGATCCTGTTCACAGAAGAGTTATTCAAAAATGTTGCAATATACTACCTATGTTCTAGGGTGGGCAACACTTTCTCCAAGATATCTTCCACAACCAACCTATGGATTCTAAATCGCCAAGGAATGAACACAATCACTTCTACTTAGTATTATTATTATTTTTTGTCGTGTCAGGAGCGTCGCTTCTGTTGTGAAAGAATTGGCCGTCTGCAAAGCCGTTGCCCAGGGGACGCCTGGATGATTTGATGTTTTTATCATCCTTGTGGGAGGCTTCTCTCATGTCCCCGCATGAGGAGCTGGAGCTCATAGAGGGAGCTCATCCGCCTCTTCCCGGATTCGAACCTGTGACCTGTCCATCTTCAGTCCTGCCAGCACAGGGGTTTAACCCACTGCGCCACCGGGGGCTCCAGTATTCATATGGTAAATCATAAGTCACTCTTAATGTTTTCCTAAATTTGGGGATCCGCTTTTCATGTAATTCACAGATAGATCAAAAGTCCTTTTTGGATCTAATAATAATAATAATAATAATAATAATAATAATAATAATAATAATAATTTATTTATATACTGCTCCATCTCTCAGAGGGGTTCCCAGGTAACATCACAAAACATACAAAGTAAAAAAACAACATAACCATAAGATTAACAAAACAATATATAAGCATAAAAATTGTCATCATAACACACATATATTAAAAGTAATCCTGCCTGTTCAAGGCAATTTAAAAATTTAAAAGGCCGGGCCAAGATTTGTGCAAGCCCAAAAATTATAGGGGCGGGAATTAAGTGCAATGCTATGGCAGGCAACAATAATATTAGGTACGGGTCTGTGGCTGTTCATTCTGGGGCCGATTAGAGGAAAGAATCTGGGTAATTGGTAGGAAGAATAAGGCCGTATTCGACAGTGTGTTAGGGCTGAGTTAGAACTGGTCATTTTCAAAGGCTTGTTGAAACCACCAGGTCTTCAAGCTCTTACGAAAGGAGGGGAGGGATGAGGCCTGTCTTATTTCCCTTGGAAGGGCGTTCCAGAGGTGGGGGGCCACCACTGAGAAGGACCTCTCTCTCGTCCCCACCAACCGCACTTGAGACGGTAGTGGGACCAATGCATGTCACTCCACATCCACATACATTTATCTAAAGAATACTGGTGACAGTAGTTCAAGAACTGATGGAAAAATATTAAGTTTTGATGATACAACACATTTCAAGTTATGATGTTAAAGCATTATTTTTTATTTTTTAAAAACATTAAGTTTCATTTTATAAACAGACACCACTTTTGAGATTCTTAACAGAGATCTGCCGTTAGATGATACATTACTTAAAAGCCTAACATTCCCGGTCATCAGTCTCTTTAAATGTTTGATAAATGTGTTGTGTTTGCTGTATCATTAATTCATTTCAGCATTGCTTTTGCCTCAGCAATTCTGCAGTCACTCAGGGTGAAAGGGAACAATGCCTGCATCAGATAGTATGTCCTTGTTCTTTTTATCAGTCAGATTAAGGAAACAGTTGATCGCTCTTCAGTTATCTCCCTACCATCTTTAATTTAAATTTCCTGTCCTTCCATGATGGATGGATTTAACCTGATAGTGTAAAGCCAATATTTTACTACCCAACAATATTATTTTCAGAATATTCCAAAGTTCGGATGGCTGTGCAGATTTCTGAGGAATGGCACTATCTCAGGCATTTCAGTTCGGAAGTATAAATATGACTAACTTACTGCTCAGGAACTGCAGCTTAAAGCCAAATTTGCATTGTAACTCAAAACGTGAGTCAGGATTGTCAATCATATCTCAAATTAAATAACCAATATATTAATGAGTCTTTTGCCTCATTCACACTGCTTTCCACTGTGGAACTAAACAAAAAAAAGACAAGTGGGTAGAGCAAAGTCAGACTGTATTTTAAAAATGCAAGAGTGTGACAGGATGGCATGTCCCTATTAACAAAAGAGCTTGTCCCTACAATACTCGCTCCGTAACACAACTACAACTCTTTATTGCTTCTCTAGTAGTCTGTAGATTTTTAGAATCTATAGCATTTGCTTTATTCTATACTCTAAATGCCCAGGAGTTAGAATTGAAGAAGCAGAAAAAAGCACATATCACTCCCAAACTCACTCTACACAAATATCATGGGAACGCAACACTATTATCTGAATGAACCCTATGAAGTGTATATTCCTTCCTAAACTGAAACTGATACATTTAATGAATGTTTACCTTTGCAAGATTGCAAATGGTATAGTGGCTAAATACGAGGGGTATTTTTTTAAGTAAGGTCCATTTGAACATAAGTACACAACGAAAGTTTATTTCAAAAAGTACATACTTCACTCTATTTTTCGACATAGTTGCCAAGTTTGTTCAAACACTTACCATACCTCTGAACCAATTTTAAAATACCCTCTTCAGAAAAACTTGCCGCCTGCTCCGATAACCAAGAGTTCACTGTAATCAAAGAAGGGCGACTGGAGCGGTCCTCATCATGGACGTTGTCACGGCCATCTTTGAATTGTCGTACCCACTTACACACTTTGCTTTCACTCATAACAGTATCACCGTACACTTCACAAATCTGTCGATGAATTTCTGCAGCAGGCAGGTTCCTTTTGCTGACAAAAACCGTATCACTGATCAAACCTCACATGCGGAGGGCGAGTTGATAGTCTTAAACATTTTTAAAGCACAGAACAGAACCATACAGGTTAGCTGCACAGCGGAAACTGAGCACAGTTGTTCCCGAGGCATGCCGGTACACGACGTATGCGTTCGTTGCGGTATGCGCACAAACTACTAGTGTCTACAACAAAATGGACCTTACTTTAAAAATACCCCTCGTAGATAGCTGGCAGTAGTAAGGTTAGAGGAACTAGTGTAGTTAAGGCTTAATTTTGCATGTGTATATATCCAAATATTCTCTGGAAATGGAGAGGTCAAATAAATAACACTATCTTCTTTGTGACAATCATACTGTCCACTGCAGTGAAAAATTGGCCTTCTGCTTGTGGCCAACAGAAGAGTATGGCCACATGAACTCCTCGAGTTCATGTGGCCATACATGGAGATGCAGTTTCCAATGGCCCTGTCCTCATTTCTAGATATTATTTTGGACCAAAGGTGGATATATGAAGTCAGCAGAATCATCAATGGCTGTTGCTCCCAAAGAAGAGAGTGGGTCAATATTCCAGCGATGGGAGAAAGATATAAGGATTTAGACCTGATGCCTAGCATCCTTGAGAACGTTACCTAATAGAGCCCACCAGGAGCCATTAATCTACTCCCATAGTGGGCACAGCTTCACCTGAGCACCCTCTGCAATTGGACTACT
The DNA here is from genome assembly GCF_025583915.1 of Anolis sagrei ordinatus. Classification (NCBI taxonomy): domain Eukaryota; kingdom Metazoa; phylum Chordata; class Lepidosauria; order Squamata; family Anolidae; genus Anolis; species Anolis sagrei. Next base: position 121,442,015 of record NW_026847549.1, read on the forward strand.
GCAACTGCTAGTCTTGTGCACATTTGTAGCCTTATCCGTTGACACAGCAGTGAGTGGTTCCTTTCTACCCCAAGACCCTGGAGCCCCAAACTAATGTGGAAAGATCCACTTATGTTTCAAATGTTTCTGTGATTGTGAAGATCCTGATATAAAGATTGCCAGAGGAATATAATCCAACACAGCAGAATAATGTGAACAGGCAGAAGCAAATTGTATTATAGGACTTAGGGTTCCCAGTGAAAGGGAGATCTTGTAAACTATTTACAATGCTTATTTGCATTGGTTCTGCATTTTATGTTATTTTATTTTCTGATTTTCTGTTGTGTTTTTGGGTTATGTTGTGTTTACTGTATCGATGGGCGTGGCCTTATGTAAGCCGCCCCGAGTCCCCTTGGGGAGATGGTGGCAGGGTATAAATAAAATTTTATTATTATTCATTATTATTATTATTAATATTATTATTATATAATAATAATAAGGTGGTACTTATGACGTAAGTTCCAGTGAATCATCTGGGCCACAGAGTTGTGTCTTTGTTTGTAGTCCGTCTGTGCGATTTTCTTGCAACAGCTGAGGAGATGGTCCATGGTTTCATCAGCTTCCTTGCACAGTCTGCATTTTAGGTCATCCGTTGATTTCTCAATCCTGGCCTTAATGGCATTTGTTCTGATGGCTTGCTCCTGGGCTAGAAGAATCAGGCCTTCTGTCTCCTTCTTCAGAGTTCCATTTGTGAGCCATAAGCAGGTCTTCTCATCAACTTTTTGTTCTTCTCAAGCAACTGCCCATGCAAGGCTTTGTTGTGCCAGCTGTCAGCTCTGGTTTGTAGTGCAGTTCTACAAACTGATTCTTTGTCTGCTGTGCTTTGAGAAGTTTCCGATTATTGACTTCAATTAAAGCAGGTTCTTTGCTTTCTTTTACATATTCTGCCAGGGTGTGTTTTTCTTTTTTGACTGCTTGTTTAACTTGTAAAAGTCCTCCGACACCAGACTTTCTAGGCAGATAGATCTGGTCAACATCACTGCGAATTATGAATGATCATGAGTTTTCTTGTTTTTCTGTCCAAATTGTCCAGTTCTGCCTGCGTCCAGTTTATGATGCCAGCAGTATATCTTATGACAGGTATGGCCCAGGTGTTTATGGCCTTGGTGGTGTTGCCTCCATTGAGCTTGCTTTTGAGAATTTTTCTGACCCTTTGAATGTATTCTTTGCTGACCACAGTTTTCACATGTTCATGTTTGATGTCTAGCTGTAGTATGCCCAGATATTTATAGGCCTCTGGCTGTTGACACTTTATCGCTTGGCCATTGGGCATATTTATGCCTTCACTTTCAATGATTTTTCCCTTCTTCAGTGCCACTGTCGAACATTTGTCCAAACCAAACTCCATGTTGATATCCATGCTAAAGATTCGGACAGTGTTAGTCAGAGACTGGATTTCAGTTTCAGTTTTCCCATACAGCTTCTGGTCATCCATGTACAGCAGATGTGAAATTTTGTGAGATGTGAATTTTTGTGAGATTATTATTATTACTAGCTGTCCCCTGCCATGCGTTGCTGCGGCCCAGTCTGTTGATCTAGAAAATAAAGGGAATGAGAAAGTGTTGGTTTCTAATATATGTAATTTCTTTATGTTTGTGGGAAAACAGTATTTTTTGTTGTTTCTTTGTCAGTGTTGATGTGGAGATTGTCTGGTTTGCCTACTCTGGAACATGGGACATATTATTGTCCTTCTTTAAGGGTCCCTTTCAAATCTATGATACTATATCTGTATGTGTGTGAATCATATCTATCTATCTATCTATCTATCTATCTATCTATCTATCCATTCATCCATCTATCTGTATCGATGGCTGGATGGCTCTTTGTCAGGAGGACTTTGTTTATATTTTCTTACCCTGATGAAGGGAGTTGGATTGGATGGCCTTAAGTATTTTCTGTTGGTCATAGGGGTTCTGTGTGGGAAGTTTGCCCCCCATTCTGTCGTTCATGGGGTTCAGAATGCTCTTTGATTGTAGGTGAACTGTGAATCCCAGTGACTACAACTCCCAAATGTCAAGGTCTATTTTCCCCAAACACCATCTGTGTTCATATTTGGGCGTATTGAGTGCTTGTGCCAAGTTTGGTTCAGATCCATCATTGTTTGAGTCCACAGTGCTCTCTGGATGTAGGTGAACTACAACTCCCAAACTCAAGGTCAATGCCCACCAAGCCCTTCCAATATTTTCTGTTGGTCATGGGAGTTTTTTGTGCCAAGTTTGGTTCAATTCCATCATTGATGGAGTTCAGAATGGTCTTTGATTGTAGTTGAACTATAAATCCCAGGAACTACAACTCCCAAATGACAAAATCATAACTTTTTGAGTGATGGTCACTCCTTGTGTTGTGAGACATTTTGTTGCCAAATTTGGTGTGATTTCGTTCATTGGTTATTTTGTTTTTAAGGAACTCATTATGCACAGAGCATTTTTATATATATAGATTATTATTATTATTATTATTATTATTATTATTATTATTATTATTAAAGATGAGGTTGAACTTCATGGGTATAAGTGGACTGTTGCCAGGAAGATCAAGTGACAGCAAGTGCTAGAAAAAGCCCAAAAGCAGTTTGCCCGGTGTGCTGAAGTGCCTTGAGTCAAGTCTACCAGATCTCTCTTTCACTGAGAACCCTAAGTCCTATAATACAATTTGCTTCTACCTGTTCACATTATTCCGCTGTGTTGGATTGTTTTCCTCTGGCAATCTTTATATCAGGATCTTCACAATCACAGAAACATTTGAAACATAAGCTATCTCCAAAAATACTAAAGTCTGCAACGAACCTACAAAAATATAAGCATAAAATTATTTTTAAGGTAGCTACACTATACATATTATGCACTATATATAAAGTGGGAAGTGTAAGAAAATTGCAAACCGTGAAGCAGAAAAGAAAAAAAAAAACATGGAGGGGGGAAGAACCACTAGAACTGTAAGGGACCTGTTATTGGTAAATTCAGAATGCAAAGATGTGGGAAATATAGCTATCATGATGAGGGTGGAGCACATCCATTTTATTAAAGGAAATATCAACTTACACAGCTACATGATTGTATTTGTTAGGAGATATGATTTAGAGGTGCCAGATTACATTATTAATAGCACATTCCATATACGGGATGGAGAAATCATCAGACCTGAGAATTCTAAAAGTGTGTGTGTGTGTGTGTGTGTGTGTGTGTTGAACAGAGGTGGATAAAATCAGCACAATGAAAGCAGAGTTGACAAAGAATGCTGACTAACCGCTAGGAAGATAAAAGAAAAAATACAGGAATTATAGGAAAGGAACTGAATTTTGTGAACAGAACTTCTCCACACAGCTACATGTGTTCATAGTCAATATTAGACTTTACTTCTTTTTGTTTGATTTTGAATGTAAACATAGTGAACTATAAATCCCAGCAACTACAACTCCCAAATGTGTTTATTTTCCCCAAACTCCACCAGTGTTGACATCTGGGCATATTGAGTATTGAGTGAAAATTCATGTATTATTACAAATTTCTTTTAACATAGTGTTGCCTGATATAATAAAATCAAAGGATATCTGAGGCAGGGGGGAACAAAAAATCCCACCGCTGCCACCAGTATAAAGAAATCAAGCGGCCACACAGCTTGGGCAGGGTGGTCAAACAATCCCACCTCTGCCACCAAAGCAAGGGATGATAAAGTATTATAAATGACTGATGTTATTGGTAGGTATGACTGCCACCACCTCAGTTTTATTGGTCCGAGGAACCAAAGGTGTGATTGTGTTGTAGGTAAGGTGTGTTTGCCCTTGGTTCTTCTGTAACTCCTATACTGGTTGACTGGACTCTAAAAGTGCTTGACAGACTGAGGCTGACACCAAGTAAAAGTGAACTAGAAAAGGTTTATTAAACTTTAAGAGTATTTCGACTCATAGAATGAGTGGTACAGAAGCGTAATTCAGTTGGTTGAGTTAAACAGTTAGTTCTACTGACAATAAAGCTTTTATTAACTGTGAGTTTCCTTAAACACACTGTTCTATTCTTAGAAACAGTATCTACTGGAGAACAGACCCCTWTCTGTCTCACARGCAGYGCAATAAGCRCTCTCTTAAAKMTCTCCTAAGTRTAWMKAGACAAAACTCTCTTTTACTGGTCCWCTCAACACAGTAAAAACCCTYYCCTTTGTCTCAYVCTTATTCCCTAWCCTTYAGGCTCACTTRRAAYCTRTRRTTCCCTGTCAGAKRRCRARTRTAGCTTCRTCTCRTAAAATCCRATCCRTCTGTGTCTGATGTCAAGACACTTCTCTCTCTCTGTCAKYAGCTGACAGRRWCTTTCCCTCTCTCAACCGACTCCTCCCCTAATTGCTCTGACCAATCAGGAGTRGGCTTGACTCCTCCTCCTGCTTCTGCCTGTCTTTCAAGATGACAGCTACTGATACTCAGGCTTCGGCCTGGTCGCCTAAAAGGTAGATTTCACTACACCTGATATCTTTGTGCTTTCATTCATTATCTTACCACAAGTCTGCCATTGCATCACATTGACTCTAATACTTCTCATGTTTTCCTCTACTGTGTTTTGAGTATCTGGAAAGATGCAGTTTGGTCCAGATCCATCATTGTTTGAGTCCACAGTGATCTTTGGATGTAGGTGAACTATAACTCCAAAACCAAAGGGCACTGCCCACCAAACCCTTCCAGTATTTTCTGTTGATCATGGAAGAACTATGTGCCAAGTTTGGTTCAATTCCATCGTTGGTGGGGTTCGGAATGCTCTTTGATTGTAGGTGAACTATAAATCCCAGCACCTACAACTCCCAAATGACAAAATCATTTTTTTTAGTGAAGGACATACAGTGGGTGTTAGGTGTCTTGTGTCCAAATTTGGTGTCAATTCGTCCAATGGTTTTTGAGTTCTGTTAATCCCACAAACGAACATTACATTTTTATTTATATAGGTTGTTCTTTCATGAGGTTTTTTGGACTACAAATAAGACATATGCAGTGTGCATAGGATTATTGTCTGGACCCCCAACAGGATGAAGGATCATGAACCGGCCCCCGGCTTTAAACGTTTGGACACCCCTAAGGGAAAGACAACTCCTGCTCTCCTAAGATTAACAAGGAAGTTAATTGGCAGAGTTTCACAGGTTTAAGTAAAACCTGGCTCTGACTCTTCTAATCTTATCGTTTTAAGAGCAATAAGATTCCTGAGCAGCAGCTGCCAAATCAGCTATAACATTGGCAAATAATGTGTTTCATAGTTCTCGTCTGTTACAACTTAAAACACCCATGTGATGAAAACCTATTAACAGTCTTTCACTATCTAGATGCCCTCTAACTACCACCAACTCCAGGTGGAATGGTCTATAGTGAGAGAACACGGAAGTTGAAGTCTGAAACATCTGGAGGGGTTTGGGGAAGGCTGGCCTGTGGAGAGAGCAAAAATGCTCTCTTCAGTTCTTGAGTTTCTTAAGAGAAGAGAAATTCATTAATACATGACTAGATGGAGAATTGTTCCCTCCTTAGTTTAAAATTTTTCAATTTAAAAAAGTGTAGCATGGTATTTCTCAACTTGGGGGTCAGGACCCCTGGAGGGGTCGCGAGGGGGTGTCAGAGGGATCACCAAAGACCACCAGAAAACACTGTATTTTTTATTGGTCATGGAGGTTCTGTGTGGAAAGTTTGGCCCAATTCAGTCATTGGTAGGGTTCAGAATGCTCTTTGATTGTAGGTGAATTATAAATCCCAGCAACTACAACTCCCAAATGTCAAGGTCTATTTTCCCCAAACTTCACCAGTGTTTACATTTGGGCATATTGAGAATTGGTGCCAAGTTTGGTCCAGATCCATCATTGTTTGAGTCCACAGTGCTCTCTGGCTGTAGGTGAACTACAACTCCCAAAACTCAAGGACAATGCCCACCAAACCCTTCCAGTATTTTCTGTTGGTCATGGGAGTTCTGTGTGTCAAGTTTGGTTCAATTCCATCGTTGGTGGAGTTCGGAATGCTCTTTGATTGTAGGCGAACTATAAATCCCAGCAACTACAACTTCCACAGGACAAAATCAATACCCTCCCCCAATCCCACCAGTATTCAAATTTGGGTGTATTGGGTATTTGTGCCAAATTTGGTCAAGTGTATGAAAATACATCCTGCATATCAGATAATAATAATAATAATAATAATAATAATAATAATAATAAACTTTATTTATACCCCGCCTCCATCTCCCCAAGGGGACTCAGGGCGGCTTACATAAGGCCATGCCCATCAATACAGTAAACACAATATATACACAAAAAACACAACAGAAAATCAAAAAATAAATTACATAAAATGCAAAACCATATTTACATTACTATTCATAACAGCAGCAAAATGACAGTTATGAAGTAGCAATGAAACTAATTTTATGGTTGGGGGTCACCATAACATGAGGAAGCGTATTAAGAGGGCCGTGGCATTAGGAAGGTTGAGAACCACTGGTGTAGCACCTTACAATTGCTGTGAATCTATTTCCTAGTCAGGACAATTACAGGAATGGTGCAGATGAATTTCTAAGAATATTTCACTCTAGGATCGATGTAGTATGCCAACAAACTAAAATAATTGAATACAGACCCTCTTTAAATACAACAAGAGCATTGTGGCTCAATGCCACCTTCTACATTCCCCACAGAGCCGTTCGGCTGCTATGTGTTGTTAAGCACAGCCATCCACACCTTAGGGAACATTTGTAACAACCCTTCTTTCAAACCCTTTGACACTCTCCAGTGTGAAAATGGACTTTTCAGCAGTCAAGCACAGAAAAAGAAACAGATCAAACACTGTTTTGGAATGGCTGGAGATAAAACCAAATCCTAAACCATCCTGGAATGCCATTTACAGTGCTAATTCAATATCAGCGATAGAAAAAATCACAGAGGATTCATTTGTCAGTGGGATATTAGCTCTCCTAGAGAGAACAGGGAATATGAAAGTGCAATATTCTTGCACTTATCTTAGCAAATTTCCTCAGTTGTGAAACGTTTCATAAACCATCCTTTAGCGCCCCACATAGCTGAGAAAACAACGTATACTTGGGAAACTTCCTTCATTTAGATCTAATATCATTTATCCAGTACGTTACATATTTTTAAACAATTGACAAGCAAAGTAGTTTTCATAATCAAAACAATATACAGTTGAGACATTCCAACTATGTGAATAACTGCTTGTTACATTTCATTTTTAAAATTTTATTTATTTATTTATTATTGTTCTTATACCATCTCCCACAGGACTTTGTGCAGCTTACAAGAGGCCAAGTCGCACAACATCACAAAACAACCACAACGAAACAATGAATAACTTATAAAAGCAAAAAACAATACAGTAATAACACGACACATTTTAAAAACATGAGGCAGGGCCAAATGTGAACATTTAAAGTTAAAACTGGAGACTTCAAGGGAGATAGGAGGAGTGTTTTGGGATAGGTAGACGTGCAGACAATTCTAAATCTCTCATAAGGTGCATTAAGGACATATTGCTTAGGATTCCTTATTCTGGGAAGGCACACGTTTTCAAGCTCCTTCTAAAGACTGCCAATGTTGGGACCTGCCTGATGTCCTTAGGGAGGGAGTTCCAGAGTCGCGGGGCCACCACCGAGAAGACCCTGTCCATCGTTCCCAACAATCGCACCTGTGAAGCAGGTGGGATCGTGAGCAGGGCCTCTCCAGATGAACAAAGTGATCGCGTGGGTTCGTATACAGAAATGCGGTCACGAAGGTAGATGGGTCCCAAACCGTTTAGGGCTTTGTAGGTAAGCACCTGCACCTTGAATTGTGCCCGGAAAATGAATGGCAGCCAATGGAGCTCCTTAAACGGGAGAGTTGACCTCTCCCTGCAAGGAGCACCAGTTAACAGCCTGGCCGCCGCCCGCTGTACCAAATGGAATTTCTGGGCCGTTTTCAAGGGCAGCCCCACGTAGAGCACATTACAGTAGTCCAATCTAGAGGTGACCAAGGCATGGACCATCACGGCCAGATCCGCCTTCACAAAGTACGGTCGCAGTTGGCACACGAGTCTTAATTGTGCAAAGGCCCTCCCAGCCACTCATCAAACGTCAGTGATGAGTCCAGGAGGACACCCAAACTGCGGACCTGTGACTTCAGGGGGAATGCAACCCCATCCAGCACTAGTTGCCACCCTATACCTCGATCTGGTTTGCGATCGACCAGGAGGACCTCTGTCTTGTCAGGATTAACCTTCAGCCTGTTCTTCCTCATCCAGCCAGCCACAGCAGCCAGGCACTCACCCAGCACCCGAGGGGCTTTCTTGGAATTAGGTGGGAAAGAGTAGTAGAGTTGTGTGTCATCTGCGTAGAGCTGGCACAATGTAACAAAACTCTTCATAATTTGGAATAAACTCCACTCCAATGAAAGCAGAAAATAAGAATTAATATCGATTTGAAGCAACCATGAAATAATAATAATATTAAACTTTATTTATACTCTGCCACCATCTCCCCAATGGGGACTCGGGGCGGCTTACATAAGGCCAAGCCCAAACAACAAACTACAGCAGAATAAAACCAAAAACGCAAACAATAAACAACAACATCATAATTACATAAAACATATGAATGCATAACAATATAAAATTACAATAAACACAATCACAGTGACAATGGGCGGGCTACATGTAATGATCAAAAGAAAAACTAATTAAAAACTGATTAAAAACTCGGGTGAGATAAAGGAGAAGCAGGTTATTTGCGGAGGAGGGCTCATTAAAACGGGGGTTGTGGGATCAAGCTTTCCCACAAAGTGGGGGACATATACTCCAATGACAAAACGTTGAGGCTAAAAACATTTTGTCATTGGAGTTGAAAGGTAATTCTGACAAAAACAGACTTTACTTATTTTTGCAAAATTTTGAATAATTATCGAGCAGATAATAGTTGTTTAGTAGAGGCAAAACTACTTTTCAAGGAAAAGTAAATAGATACCAAATAAATCCACACAATGTACACTATGAAACCTTGTCTTCAGATTTTATAAAGAATTACATTTTGAATAGACTCATATATATATAACGACTTGTGGACAACAAGTAAAACATGAGCCAACAATGTAATGTGATGGCAAAAAAAGCCAATGGGATTTTGGCCTGCATCAAGAGGAGCATAGTGTCTAGATCTAGGGAAGTCATGCTAGCCCTATATTCCGCCTTGGTTAGACCACACCTGGAATATTGTGTCCAATTCTGGGCACCACAATTCAAGAGAGATATTGACAAGCTGGAATGTGTCCAGAGGGCGACTAAAATGATCAAGGGTCTGGAGAACAAGCCCTATGAGGAGCGGCTTAAAGAGCTGGGCATGTTTAGCCTGAAGAGAAGGCTGAGAGGAGTAAAAAGGTAAAGGTAGTCCCCTGACATTAAGTCCAGTCATGTCTGACTCTGGGGTGTGGTGCTCATCTCCATTTCTAAGCCGAAGAGCCAGTGTTGTCCGTAGACACCTCCAAGGTCATGTGGCCAGCATGACTGCATGGAGCGCCGTTACCTTCCCGCCGGAGCGGTACCTATTGATCTACTCACATTTGCATGTTTTCGAACTGCTAGGTTGGCAGAAGCTAGGGCTGACAGCGGAAGCTTACGCCGCTCCCCGGAATCGAACCTGCGACCTTTCGATCAACAAGCTCAGCAGCTCAGTGCTTTAACCCACTGCGCCACCGGGGGCTCTGTTACATATAAATATGTGAGAGGAAGCCACAGGGAGGAGGGAGCAAGCTTGTTTTCTGCTTCCTTGGAGACTAGGACACGGAACAATGGCTTCAAACTACAAGAGAGGAGATTCCATCTGAACATGAGGAAGAACTTCCTGACTGTGAGAGCCGTTCAGCAGTGGAACTCTCTGCCCCGAAGTGTGGTGGAGGCTCCTTCTTTGGAAGCTTTTAAACAGAGGCTGGATGGCCATCTGTCAGTGTGATTTGAATGCAATATTCCTGCTTCTTGGCAGAAAGGGGTTGAACTGGATGGCCCATGAAGTCTCTTCCAACTCTTTGATTCTATGATTCTATGAGTACTGTTCAACATCTCTATTAATGACTTGGATGAAGGTTTAGAAGGCATGCTTATCAATTTCAAGATTATTCCTTTTCACTGGAAATGAATGAAAATGTTACTCTGGCACTGTTGCATTCCAGGCTTGGGAACACCTATGACCGCAGCACCACACAAGAGTCCAGAATATAAGCAAACAGTTTATTGTAAAAACACATAAAAAGTATAGGAAAAACCTATAAAGAAAGAAGACGTATAATCCAAAAAGGTTTAGCAATAGGTGATAATCCAACAGGAATCCAAAATGTCTCATACAGCTTCAAAGGTAATACAACCAGGAATAGTTCAAAGTCACAAGAACAGCTTAAGTCCGCAAGCAAAAAATATACTTAGTAAAACTTGAACAAGAACCCCAAAAACAGGAACATAGTGACTTCCGAATCCTTAAATCCAAAACCAAGGCTTGAGTTGAAACAAGAACTAGAGAATTCTGGTCTAGCTTCTCACTTGAACGCTATGTTGCCTGAACTAACCCTTAAGTAAATAACTTGCTATTTAATAGACACCAATTAAAGCATTCTGTTTCCCATGCTCCAACATTATGGTTAATTGATATCTGCGAACCCCACCTCCTTCAAGATGAACTGAACCACCTCAACTGGGCTCTCCAGGCCAATGGATACTCCACCTCAGACATCAGAAGAGCTGCAAGACCAAGAACAAGCCACGAGAGTAAAGATGAAGATCCACCCAGAGGAAAAGTGTTCTTGCCATACATCAAGGGAACCACTGACCGCATAGGGAAGCTGATGAGGAAACACAACATACAAATCTACAGACCCACCAAGAAAATCCAACAAATGCTACGTTCAGCAAAGGACGAGAGGGATCCTCTCGCTTCTGCAGGAGTCTACCGTATACCATGCAGATGTGGACAAGTCTACATAGGGACCACCAAACGCAGCGCCCAAACACGAATCAAGGAACATGAAAGGCACTGCAGACCCCTTCAACCAGAGAAGTCAGCCATAGCAGAGCACCTGATGAACCAACCTGGACACAGCATATTATTTGAGAACACAGAAATGCTGGACCACTCCAACAACCAACATGTCAGACTACACAGAGAAGCCATTGAAATCCACAAGCATGTGGACAATTTCAACAGAAAGGAGGAAACCATGAAAATGAACAAAATCTGGCTACCAGTATTAAAAAACTCTAAAATTAAAACAGCACAACAACAGAGAGGAAACAAACAAGGACATCTAATTACCTCTCAACAAAAGATTGCTCCAGGCACTGCCAGGCAAGGTGATCAGTTGAAACATTCACACCTAGCTTCAGAAGACAAGGGTCCTTTGTCCCACCCTGGTCATTCCACAGATATATAAACCCTTTTTCCTAGTTCCAATAGACCTCACTACCTCTGAGGATGCTTGCCATAGATGCAGGCGAAACGTCAGGAGAAAATGCCTTTAGAACATGGCCATATAGCCCGAGAAAACCTACAACAACCCAGTGATTCCGGCCATGAAAGCCTTCGACAATAGGTTGTTATCATATTTCGGCTGCTTTTGAAGGTATTGAGCATTTTGGAAAGAACAAGCTCGAAACAGAGGTCAATTTCACAGTCATAGGATCTTTAGGATTCTCTTTCTGCAAAAGTGACTCACCCAATCCATATGGAAAATTGTTGTTGTTGTTTTTTTAACTTAACAGCCTTTCCAAAGCAGACTGTGATGTAACATGATGACGTTCTTCTCCAACAGTAATAATAATATAAAGAACTCAAAAGTCTCATGGCATATGGCCAAGCCTTTGGGCACCTCTAAAGTAGCTCCTTGGAGCCTTGCCAGCGAAAGTCAATAAGATCATTTAGTGTACAAAATTAAGAAGCAGACAAGGGCTTGTGGCAAGCCACATAGGGCTTGCAGCCAAAGAACCATATCCACCTAACTTCATTATAAACGCTTTTAAAAACTGCCGCATAGAACAGGAAGTAATGTCAAGATTAAGGCATGAAATCCCTGGTCTTAATCCAGGAAATATTGTAATAGGTATTGATGTCTTTAAAATAGGATAACTAACAATACTCACAATGGCCACAGTGTATATGCTATTTATAGCACAGTATACCCTGTATATACCCAGATAGTGCCACACACAGGTGTTCCCAGGCCTGGAATGAAACAGATAGTGCAGATGCAGACTGTAGTCAGGAAATCAGAAGGCGTTTACTTATTGGGAGGAGAGTAATGACCAATCTCGATAAAATAGTGAAAAGTAGAAACATCACACTGGCAATGAAGATCCACATAGTTAAAACAATGGTATTCCCCGTAGTAACCTATGGATGTGAGAGCTGGACTATAAGGAAGTGTCATGTATTATGATTTGCAGTTTATGGTGATTGGTGATGGAAGGATTAATGTAAGTATTAGTTCTAAAGGGTTTAGTAATCTGTAAGTAAGAGTTCATGGGTGAAAGCAATTAAGGGTGAAGGTATGCAAGAGATAGGTGGCAGCTGGGTGTTTCTGAATACAAGGAGTGAGCCTTGGAACTGATCTTTGGGAGAAAAGTATTTGTTTTATTTTGGTTGTAGATGCTGCTGGTTTCCCCCCAGGTTTGTGGATTTTAGGTGTACGGACCTGTCTCCTGAACCTTTGGAATCCTGAAACCTTGAATTTTTCGACTGGTTTTTGATTACGGTATAGACTCTTGATCTCTGGACTTTCCTCGCTGAATTCTTGGCATTTGACCACTGGACTGGGTCCTTTGACAATGGTGTAGCTTTTGCTATCAGTTTTTGTTTATTCTGAGTGCTATCTTTAGGATTTATATTTTGGATTATTAAAACAGCCAGCAAGTAAGCGCTGTTTTAATTAAACTGTTTATACAAACTGGGTTTTTGTTTGGTTCATCTCTACCTAAATAAGGCAGAGCCCTGGCAACGTGACAGGAAGTGTGGTGCTAGAGGAAAATTCTGAGAGTGCCTTGGACTGCGAGAAGATCCAACCAGTCCATATTCCAGGAAATAAAGCCCGACTTCTCTGGAGGGAAGGATATTAGAGGCAAAGATGAAGTACTTTGGCCACATCATGAAAAGACAGGAAAGCTTAGAGAAGACAATGATGCTGGGGGTAATGGAAGGAAAAAGGAATAGGGGCCGACCAAGGACAAGATGGATGGATGGTATCCTTGAAGTGACTGGCTTGACTTTGAAGCAACTGGGGGTGGCCACAGCCGACAAGGAGCTCTGGTGTGGGCTGGTCCATGAGATCGAGAAGAGTCGGAAGCAACTGAACAAATAAACAAGAACAACAACACCCTGTATATAGTGGGAGACTAGCTGTTAAGCAGACTACGTTGAAAGAAACAAGTTATGCTCAGGCTTGAAAGACACTAGCACACAACTATGTTTAAATCAAGGAAGATACCAAATGTGCTTGTGTGTGTTTATGATTGAAGATAAGACACTTTTTTTCTTACTCAATTGTAAAACCTTTCCCAAGCTTTCTCTTTAATTCTCCTTTGCAAACCTTGGGTTCCTTTTTTGTACATTTTTATTTCTTTATTTGCATCAGTATGACTGACATGCACTAATCAATAATAATATTATTATTTAATCTTTATTTATACCCTGCCACTATCTCCCCAAGGGGACTCGGGGCGGCTTACATGAGGCCAAGCCCAACAATGCAATATATTAGTATAAAACAACACAACAACAATATTAAACCAAAAAATAAAAATACAATACAAAACCATTATAAATAACATATCAGCAACAAAACACGACATATTAAGAAACACAAGGATCCAACACTGTGGGCAGGGCCTATTGTCATAGATTTTAAAAAAAATTAAAACACTGGGTGTGACAGCAATAAAATGAGTCTAAATAGAGGTTTTAGAGGATGAGGTAGGGTTGATTTCCCCAACACATAGAGTAAAGTGTTTCAGAGGACATTTTGCAGAGAATTGGTCAGATCAGGGAATTATTGGTCTTTCAATCAGGGAAGGTACATTGAAACAACCAAGTTTTTAAGCTCCTCCTAAAGATTGCCAGTGTGGGGACTTGCCTAATTTCCTTTGGGAGCAAGTTCCAGAGTCGAGGGGCCACCACAGAAAGGCCCTCTCCCTTGTCCCCACCAGTCGCACCTTTGAAGGGGGTGGGAGCGAGAGAAGGGCCTCTCCAGATGCTCAAAGAGATCGCGTGATTCCGTAAACGGAAATGTGGTCACGCATGTAGGCGGGTCCCAAACCGTTCAGGACTTTGTAAGTAAGAACCTGCACCTTGAATTGGGACCAGAAAATGAATGGCAGCCAGTGGAGCTCCTTAAACAGGGGGGTTGACTGCTCCCTGTAATTCACTCCAGTTAGCAATCAGGCTGCCGTCCATTGGACCAGTTGAAATTTCCGGGCTGTCTTAAAGGGCATCCCCATGTAGAGCGCATTGCAATAATCCAATCTGGAGGTGACTAAGGACCACCATGGCTAGATCTGACTTCACGAGGTACGGTAATCAATGAAACGGAATATATACCAGGTTCTTCCTGGGGTACATTCATACTACAAAATTATAGCACTCTTGTTCCATTTTAACCACTGTAGCTCTGGAAACCTGGAAGTTGCGGTTTAGGGAAGGTCACTTAGAATTCTCAACCAAAGAGTTCTGGTGCTTCACTAAACTACAAATCCTTGGATTTTAGAAGATGTAACCATGGTAGATAATGTGAAATCATAGGGTTAGAATGGTGTAGTGTGAAAGGGTCCTTGCTTGTCCACAAATGGCCCACTTGCCTCCTCCTCCCAACCTTTTCTGGACAGCAAGCAGGCTGGTGGTGGAAGACCAGAGAAAGCAGGCCAAAAAACAACAACAACAACACAGGGATCCAGCAGAAGCAGTGAGCAAAGAAACACAAGCAGTAATGAGGGAGATTTGTCTGGAGTGGCACTTAGTTTTTCAGTGATTTTCGGCATTTTTTAAACTTACACACAAGTATATATAATAACCTGTGGCTTATTATTTAGATGGTTCTTGGTCTATAGGCCTTTAATTAACAAAAAACTAAAAAAAGAAGTAAAAGCAACAGCACTTTCTGAACAGAAGGCCTCCAAATCAATTTCAATTTAAAATCTTCAAAACTAAGGCTCACTGCTAGAACTTAGATATTAGTAGGGCTCTGAAACCAAGTTTTGGAACGTCTTGTGGCTCATTTTATCCTTGGATGGCAACAACTACATGCCAGAAAAGAACGAAGCACAGTCTTACTGCCCTGCTCCTCATCGCTAAATCTTTGTTATTTTTAAAGTCACTTGGAGGCTATAAAGCCGATTTAGATGTTAGTCATGTAATAAGCATGTTGGACTAAAACACTTTGGCTCCAACTTTGAACTTCAACTTGAAAGGTTTTTCAAGAACTCCTTTATCTGAGATTCCTGCAGAGTAACAAAAAGGCACTTGGAAAGCCAGCGTGTAATTCAGTACTGGCCCAAAACTACTCACAGCTAAAGCATAGACCAATAGGTAGCTTAAAAAAACGACATACAAAGGAAATGCCACCGAAACTGATTGACTTTCCACTTGAAACCAACAATATGGAACACAACAAGCTCAGCAAATTAAAACAAACATGCACACAAACAGAGAGAATCTGACGGAAGTGTGGGCGGGTGTTTAAGCAGAAATTAGGATAAAACAACATGCAGACACAACCAACATAATTCCTGGCAATAAAATAATTTCCAAAAGGAAACTGCTAAAGTACAAGGACACAAATCCATATGCTGCTTTGGAATTCAGCATAAGCAATATTTATCAAGGTGGAAATACTTTTTGCTATCAATAAATCTTAGGATTTTTTATTACGGTGCTAACACATATAGTCTCACACAATCTATTACCATAAATAATACATTTCGAGACTTCTTTTTAAAAGGATTGCATGGTATAAACCTCTACATTCAAGAACCTTGGAATCATTTTCGTACTAACATTGCCAGAATGGTCAGAAAAAATGATGGTCAGTTTGGGTCTGTCAGTTTCACAGACAAATGCAAACAACATGGCTTCTTATTAAATGTCTTTCTATAGGCTTAAATCTAACAGTTGTATCCACATCAAATTCATTAATTGACAGTAAACCCCTTTAGGTCATTATACCAATCATATCCAAATGTCAGCTACACAAAGAATACGCCAGCTAAGCCAGCAAATATTATTCATGTGATAATCATTGCACATTAAAGGCATCACTGAAGTTTCAGTTCATTGAACAGCTAGTAACATAAGCTTAATTTTTCTTACAATGCTGAATTAATAATATGGTATGCTACTGTTATTTCTTACAATTTAACACAACTATAATGAACATTTTGTTGTACAGAAAAATGAGTAATTCTCGTTTTTGTTTATATTTTATATCATTGTGGCTTTATGAATGTAAAACCTCCAAATTGAGAAGGATATGTTGTATTTGAATGGGACAGTATTATAGAGGGTGAGGCAACATAACTTCCTTTTTTCAAAACTTAATAAAAACCCATTGTATGAATCAGATTTTTTAATTATTTTTTTTATAACGTAGGCGCATACCTAAAGTTTTGTTTCACGTAGTTTTGAAGATCAAATTAGGTAGGTGACGTCCCCCATTCTCCATACACTAAGTAAACCGATTTCTGGTGTTCTGTCATGACTCTTGCCAGCATAGCAGGTGTTATGTTGGCAATTTCTTCCTGGATGTTGGTCTTCAAATCTTGTAGGGTCCTTGGACGGTTCATATAAACATGGGATTCCAAAAAAAACCATAGAAAAAAATCACAAGGGGCCAAATCTGGAGAGCGGGCCGGCCACTCCAAATCTGCTCGAAAAGTAGGCCTCAACGGCAAAAGCACGCTGCTCACTGTTCCAACGCATGATGGCAACTGAACTGTGTCAGGACAACACTTTATAATCCCGCCTCTCGAACGAGACCACTAGCACTCCACTATGTCTTCAACCAACTGAATGGCACACATTTTAAAAAAGAAAGTTATGCTGCCTCGCCCTGTACAATTCTATGGTGATACACAGTAGGACATCCTCACCTAAAGTGAAAAACCAAGACTTACAATGAAATGTTTAGTAATGGAGTGGTTTTGATCCCATACAAGAGAATTTAATCATTTTCAATAGTGCAAACATCCAGAAAGAAGACTATGGATCATTAAAAACCATTTTGTACCCCTCTGCCCCCCTCCCCATCCCAGGTTAAAGCTGGACAAAGTCCTCAACACCTTTTATATAAAAGGGTGGATGATGGCAAAAAGTTTATTTATTTATTTATTTACGGCATTTATATACCGCCCCTCTCACCCCGAAGGGGACTCGGAGCGGCTTACAATATATATTTTCATACAATATATTATATTATTAGCATAGTACAATATCAGTATATATTACTATATTGCACTATACCATTATATTGTAATATTATTAGTAATATTACATGTAATGTAAATATATAATTATATTTTTATACTTCCCAACCCCCAAAATTAAACTGGCAAAAATTGGACCAAATGTGGCCCAAAGCTCCTCTTAGAAGTTGGATTTTGATTTCTGGTTACTTCTTGATTGTATTTTGGCCAATTTTCATTCAAAATTACAGCAGTATATGCCATGAAAAAACACGTGGCCAAAGAAAATGCCCTTTTATTACGGTGCTAGCACATATAGCTGCTCATTTCTGGATAAAAGTGGAACAAAACTGCATGCTACCAAACCTCAGCACTATGACCATCTTCAAGTCCTTTCTCTTGCACATGAACATCTGCCTCAGATACGCCTAGGCATAAAGACTCCCCATATATTCTGGAGCCCTGCTCAAGAAGATCTGTGCACATAGGGTTCCTGTCACGTGGCCACAAATCAGCATTTGGGTAAGAAAAACTATAAGGCATTGATGCCAAAGTGATAGTGCAGCCTCTCTTTAGTCATGGGGAGCTGAAGATTTGCAATGATTCAGGGAAAAGTTAAAACTTCCATGTTTAGAAGAAGTACTGAACTTCCATGTTCAGGAGCAGAATTAGATCCTATGGACAAATGGGGAATAATAACCACCAAGTCTACCCTGTGGATCAGGGGTCCTCAAACTAAGGCCCGGGGGCCAGATATGGGCCTTCAAGGTCATTTACCCGGCTCTCACTCAGGGTCAAACTAAGTCTGAAATGACTTAAAAGCACACAACAACAACAACAATCCTATCTCATCAGCCAAAAGCAGGTCCACACTTCCCATTGAAATACTAATAAGTTTTTTTTTTGTTTTTGTTCATTTGTTCAGTTGTTTCCGACTCTTCGTGACCTCACGGACCAGCCCACGCCAGAGCTCCCTGTCGGCCCCAGCTCCATGTCACCCCCAGCTCCTTCAAGGTCAATGCAGTCACATCCATAGGTGACTATGGGGAATACCATTGCTTTAACTATGCGGATCTTGGTTGCCAGTGTGATGTCTCTACTTTTCACTATTTTATCAAGATAAAATAATAATAAGTTTATATTTGTTAAAATTGTTTTTCGTTTTAATTATTCTATTAAGTGTTTTAAGTGTTTTTTGCACTACAAGTAAGATATGTGTAGTGTGCATAGGAATTCATTCATGGTTCTTTTTCAAATTATAATCCAGCCCTCCGACAGTTTGATGGACTGTGACCTGGCCCTCTGTTTAAAAAGTTTGAGGACCCCTGCTGTGGATTAACCAAAAGCATTTGACCACTGCAGGAGACATACTCCTGGATTTGGTAGACCTTCCCCTAACCCAGTAAGGCAATCATTTTCCTGTTCAATACAAACATCAGTCGGGATCATTTTAGGAAAAAAAACATTATTTCTTCACCATTAAAAAGTTGCTTCCAGGCATGAGGTAAGTGCCATTCATGCTGTGGTGCTTTCCTCTCCATTCCTCCACACTTACGCATTTTGCACAACCTAAAAATATCCTTAAAGATGGGGAGATCCTCCAGAATGTTTAGGAGGATGTACAGAGCATGCAAGAAATGAGGCAGACTTTGCAACTCATGCAGAATCATCTTTGGATGAACCCACAAAGAAGTTGATCCTACTGACTGAACTCAAAATGTGAAGTGAGATTTAAGGAGCCCTAAGATGATTTCCGCAATTGCAGCAGGACTTGAAGCCCCTCCTCGCACCTGGTCCCTTGTATCCCATAAATGAGAACGGGGCACTCTGCATTAAAGTAAGGGCAATTTGATACAATGCCTCCCCTCGAAAAAATCAGTCCACAAACAGGAACACTTTAGCTGTATATACAGAGACCACTTGACACTTCAGCCACAACCTAATTCAAATCTTTTTGAGCATAAAAAGCAGTAACATTGACTTCAGCCAAAAATCTCTTACATAAAAACTAACTGGATGATATCTTTTCTGAAAAACCAAAATTCCGTTTGCACCTCTGGAAAGCTAAGAAAGTCATCGCCACATGGGTTTTGATTTATACGAAATCAAAAAAGAAGTGTCTTCCATGTTGTCCATTACCCTTGCAACAAAAGAGGCATTACATGTCCGGCAGCAAAAGTACTTTAGTAAAGAAAGGAAACCATTTCAAATGAATAAATATCATGCTGCTAAAATGACCAAGAAATGCCAAGTAGACTCACCAAGCTCATTGAGGCTCTGAGCAGCTTTTGTTATCTCTCTGCTTCCTCCCTGCAGCTGCCCTTGAAGTCTCTTGCTGAGATACAGGATGCGTATTATTCTCCGAAGCAAGTCACAGGCAGCCTGGATTGGAAACATAGATTCAGAATATGCTCACAATATTATTATTATTATTATTATTATTATTATTATTATTATTATTCTCAGTAGTAGTAGTAGAAGTAGTAGTATTTACTTTATTTATTTATGCTCACTATATTATTATTATTATTATTATTATTATTATTATTGTAGTAGTAGTAGTAGTAGTAGTAGTATTTACTTTATTTATACCCCACCTTTCTCCCATAGGGTACTCAAGGCAGCTAACATTATTATACAGTTTTAAGTATTTATTTATTTACAGTATTTATATACCGCCTTTCTCACCCCTGAGGGGACTCAAAGCGGTGGAAACCCTGCACATATTTTAGGGACTTAGAATACTTGATCACATTACACAGTTCATTTCATGGCTTGATAAGGGTTCTGAGCACCAAGAGTAGGCAACTGTAGTATGTAAACAAGGTCCTCCTTTTAAATAGGATTTTTTTCTAGCCTTTTCCCCAATAACCAGCACCTAACCCTGGGTTGGGCTTTTGCTAGCTCAGGCTTAAACACCCTGGCACGATATCTAAGTATCAGGTCCAAGACCTGGATTATTTCCATCCAGCCGGTTATTCTAAGAATGAGAGCCTGAACCTACTAATCTGCTCCTTCCTCTCCTTCCCTTATTTAAAATCAGGGAGGAGACTGCCATGCTACTTATATTTGTAAATAGCTCTTTGATGAAATATAAATAAGGCTAAAGGAGAGGAGGGAAAGATAACAGAGGCAAAGATGAAGTACTTTGGACACATCATGAGAAGAAAGGAAAGCTTAGAGAAGACAATCATGCTGGGGAAAATGGAAGGAAAAAGGAAGAGGGGCCAACCAAGGGCAAGATGGATGGATGGCATCCTTGAAGTGACTGGGTTGACCTTGAAGGAGCAGGGGGTGGTGACGGCCCACAGGGAGCTCTGGCGTGGGGTGGTCCATGGGGTCACGAAGAGTCGGAAATGACTGAACAAATGAACAACAACAACAAGGGATGTGGAAGAGGGAGTGGGAAAAGAGAAACGACAGCAACTATAAAGCCATAAACGGTTCTGGCCCAGCTTATCTATCTGAATGCATCTCTTCCTACGAACCCACCAGGAACTTGAGATCATCAGAGGAGGCCCTGCTCTCGATCCCGCCTGCTTCGCAAGCATGTTTGACGGGGACGAGAGACAGGCACTTCTCTGTGGCGGCCCCTTGGCTGTGGAACTCCCTGCCTAGGATATTAGATCAGCCCCCTCCTTCCAGACCTATCGAAAAAGAGTGAAAACTTAGCTCTTCGAGCAAGCATTCGGAACCTCAGCATAAACAGACAAACTTGAATTGGAAAATGACCCAGGAACAGCCAAGACGATGGAACGGATGAGGATTTGAACGAGAGGACATAGTTTTTAATTTTTTTATTGTTCATTGTTTTTATGATTTTAAATGTACTGTAATGTTTTGGAGGTTTTTTGTTTTGTTTTTTTGCTTTTTATCAATGTATGTATTTTATGCATTGAATTGTGCCGACTCAGTATGCCACCCTGAGTCGCCTTCGGGCTGATATAGCGCAAATAAATAAATAAATATAGAGATAGGGACAATCACACAGATCTTCCACACACTTCTTCAAGATACAACATGCCCCACAGTCCTAACAACAATATTACCAGTGTTAAATGAGATACATTCAATACATATTTACAGACAGGTAGTGCATTTTAGGGTTCTCCTGGGCTTTTAAGACATTCAACAACAACCATGCAGATCTTTCTTCCTTTCTGAACAGGTAGTTCTCTTGGTCCAAGACCAGCCAGTGTTGACGCATCTTAAAATTCCAGCTCGATGCAGACAAAGTAGAGCTTTGAAATGTATCCTCTGCCTGTAAACATCTCACTATTCAAGAGATCTTCTGTCTTCTCTCTCCATTTTGGTTTAGAACGTTGCAGACTACAAAGTGTAATCTACAAAATAAGTTTAAAACAAACAAAGGCAGTTGAGATCGTTGCTTCATCTATGGTTGCCTAGTGACAAATATTCCCTATAATTTCATAACCATTTTTCTATATTATATAATAAGCACTACAGACATTTTGCCCGTTAATGTACTTTGTTGAGAACAATGGCTGTACCACTAGGGGAAAAGAGTTATATACAGAATCAGCCTTTCATGCAAATCAAAATTTTAATTTATTTAAACGCACTGTAGATGCAGTCTGGATTGACAATGCAATCTGGATCTAAATCAAAACAGAGAGAGAAAACAGAAGGTCCGGTGGACAGACGCCTAAAAATTTCACAGAATGGGTTGGAGGAACCCTTCTGAATGTGGTGAAGGTAAGGCTGTGGTGAGGGGGAATCCTTGAAGATGAATCATGGACATTCATTCTGCTTGATTTCCGAAGATCGTGCCTTCTTCTCCTTCCCCTGACTATTCACCAAGGGTCCCCAACTCTCCAGGAAGTGTTTTGGGGACAGGTGAAGGGAGCACCATGGAAGTCCTCTTCCACTGAACGGGTTGCACATGACTAAATCCAAATTCAACCCTAGGATAAGGATGGGATGCTTTTGTATGTGGGATTCACTGTCCTGACTCTACCAACTGCATAGGAAAACAATGAAAACGGTAAAAAAATCAACCATAAATTTGCATTTGGCCATTCTAATTTAATGTTGATATCCTATATATTTTTAACTATGTTGTCTTTGTTTTAACTTAGAAGCCACCTAAGTCCCAGTTTTGAMGGAAAGACAGAGTATAACTAACCTTTAGATCGYCGACCTCCCTTCTGGCATTCAGGAAAAAACTGAAGACCTGGGTTTGGGACCAAGCCTTTGGACACACTGGCAGCTAAATTAAGYATCTGACGARAGACAAGGACAAATGGAATGGAATGGATATATGGACTCTGAACCCGAGCATGAGATTGTCTTAATATTTTATTATGCACTGATGTTTTAATTTTAACTGTTGAATTGCTTTTTGTATTTTGTATTACTGTCAATTGATTTAGGCATTTAATTGTGCCTCCTCTGTAAGCCGCCCTGAGTCCCCCTCGGGGTGAGAAGGGCGGGGTATAAGTAAATGAAATAAATAAATAAATAAATAAATTGAGAGGAGGCTGAAAATCAGTAGCTAGAAAAAACAGACAGTCCCYAATACTCTGGGATTCCTTCCTTTTTCAAATCAATTAATAATAATATTAATAATAATAATAATAATAATAATAATAATAATAATTGAATATGTCAAGGAAAGCCAAGAACATGCTTTAATTGAAGTCAATAATTGGAAACTTCTCAAAGCACAGCAGACAAAGAGCCAGTACAAGAAAACTACACTCCAAACCAGAGCTGGCAGCTGGCACAACAAAGCCTTACATGGGCAGTTCCTTGAGAAGATTGAAGGAAAAGTTGAGAAGGAGAAGACCTGGTTATGGCTCATGAATGGAATCCTGAAGAAGGAGATAGAAGGCCTGATCCTTGCAGCCCAGGAGTAAGCCATCAGAACCAATGCAAATAAGGCCAGGATTGAAAAATCAGCGGATGGCCCAAAATGCAGACTGTGCAGGGAAGATGAAACCATGGATCGTATCCTCAGCTGTTGCAAGAAAATCACACAGACGGACTACAAACAAAGACACAACTCTGCGACCCAAATGATTCACTAGAACTTATGTCACAAGTACCACCTGCCAGCAACAAAGAATTGGTGGGATCATAAACCTGCAAAGGTCGTGGAAAATGAACATGCAAAAATACTGTGGGACTTTCGAATCCAGACTGACAAAGTTTTGGAACACAATACACCAAACATCATGATTGTGGAAAAGAAAAAAAGTCTGGATTATTGATGTCGACATACCAGGTGACAGTCGCACTGAGGAAAAACAACAGGAAAAACTCAGCCGCTATCAAGACCTCAAAATCGAACTGCAAAGGCTCTGGCATAAACCAGTACAGGTGGTCCCAGTGGTCATTGGCGCACCGGGTGCCATGCCAAAAGATCTCAGCTGGCATTTGGAAACAATAAACATCGACAAAATCACAATCTGTAAACTGCAAAAGGCCACCTTACTTTGATCTGCGCACATCATTCGAAAATACATCACACACTCCTAGACGCTTGGGAAGTGTTCAACTTGTGATTTTGTGATACGAAATCCAGCATATAGATCTCGTTTGCTGTGACATACTGTGCTTTTGTATTATTGTGTCTATAATAATAATAATAATAATAATAATAATAATAATAATAAAACTTTATTTATATACCACTCTATCTCCCCGAGGGGACTCAGAGTGGTTCCCAGGTAACATCACAAAAGATATAGAATAAAACAACATAACCATAAGATTAACAAAACAATATAAGCATAAAAATTATTGCCATAACACACATAATTAAAAGTAATCCTGCCTGTTCAAGGCAATTTAAAAATTTAAAAGGCTGGGCCAAGATTTGTGCAAGCCCAAAAATTCTAGGGGGCCTGGGAATTAAGTCCAATGCTATGGCAAGCAACAATAATATTAGGTACGGGTCTGTGGCTCTTCATTCCGGGGCTGATTAGAGGAAGTGATTTGTGTAATTGGTAGGAAGAATAAGGCCGTATTCAACAATGTGTAAAACTGAGTTAGAGCTGGTCATTTTCAAAGGCTTGTTGAAACCACCAGGTCTTCAAACTCTTACGAAAGGAGGAGAGGGATGGGGCTTGTCTTATTTCCCTTGGAAGGGCGTTCCAGAGGCGGGGGGGGGGGGGCACCACTGAGAAGACCCTCTCTCTCTTCCCCACCAACCTTGCTTGTGACGGAGGTGGGACCGAGAGGAGGGCCTCCTTGGAAGAACTTAAGAGTTCATGCCAGTTCATAGAAGGAGATGCGATCGCGGAGATAGGCAGGGCCCGAACCATTTAGGGCTTTATAGGTCATGACCTGCACTTTGAATTTGGCTCGGCAACATGATCCCTATAGTTTGCTCCAGTAAGGAGCTTGGCTGCCACCCGTTGTACCAGTTGAAACTTCTGGGCCGTTTTCAAAGGCAGCCCCACGTAGAGCGCACTGCAATAGCCCAGTTTGGATGTAACCAAGGTGTGGACCACCCTGGTCAAGTCAGACTTCACGAGGTATGGTCGCAGCTGGCGCACAAATTTGAGTTGTGCGAAGGCCCTCCTGGCTACCGCTGGCACCTGAGCATCAAGCAACAGCATTGAATCCAGGAGGACCCCAAGCTACGAACCAAGCATCCAAATTTCAGGCTGATTTAATAATCAATACAAAGAACTTTCTGCCAAGTTAACACGTATTGTAAAGGAGTGTTTCCAATGTTAAACATGCTTTCCTATTTGGTTTGCCTAAAATATTTGGGGGGGGGGATCTGAATTTCTGATTTGCTGGAACTGACTGAAACCGAGGAGGAAAATATATTTAACTCAATGTTAAAGATGTTTCCAGGGGATTCAAAAAATAGTCTTAAAAATAGAAGTATTTTTTAAAAGAAATACCATAGTGAGTAAATAAAGAAGCCCACCATACCAATATATAATGAGAAGCTCTTTTCTGCTTATATCTATAGTCTCTCTTTCAAGGAGAATTTCTAAAATATTCAGTATACATATGCCATGCTTTCAATTATTTATTCTGGGAGTGTTTCCCACTCCAACCAGTCGCCATAGCAACACTGTATCCAGCCAGAATAAAGTCTATACAGTTAACTGTGGCCACCATTAATTTTTCTTCATATTATCAGCTCAAATGTTGAAAGTGTGAAAAAAGAGATCATCTAAAACGCTGCCTATAAAAACACATGCATGGTCTTCACACTACCATATACTACCATACATTCCAGTTCAAAGCAGATATTGTGGGATTTTCTGCCTTGATATTCTGGGATATAGGGCTGTGTGGAAGGGCCCTGAGTTTTAAAGTCTTCAGATGAGTATCTTCTCTGCATTTTGCCCATCTCGCAGGTACATTCAGGGAGGAAGTGAAAGAAAGGCTTCTCAAGGGCTGCTTCCAAGATGTCAAGCACTCTTTCAAGGCCTACTTGGTACTACATCTGAAGAAATGGATACATATCCACAAAAGCTCATCTATATAAATAAAAATGTAATGTTCGTTTGTGGGATTAACAGAACTCAGAAACCGCTGGACGAATCGACACCAAATTTGGCCACAAGACCTACTAACACAAGAAGTGACCATCACTAAAAAAATTGATTTTGTCACTTGGGAATTGTAGTTGCTGGGATTTATAGTTCACCTACAATCAAAGAGCATTCTGAACTCCACCAATGATGGACTTGAACCAAACTTGGCACACAGGACTCCCATGACCAACAGAAAACACTAAAAGGGTTTGGTGGGCATTAACCTTGAGTTCTGGAGTGGTAGTTCATCTACATCCAGAAAGAACTGTGGACTCAAACAATGGAGAATCTAGACCAAACTTTGAACGGATACTCAATATGCCCAAAATATGAACACAGAAGGAGTTTGGGGAAAATATACCTTGACATTTGCGTGTTGTAGTTACTGGAATTTATACCCAAACATTGTTGAATATGGCCTTATACTTCCTATCTACAGGGTGAGGCAGAATAACTTCCTTTTTTAAAATGCGGGCCATTCAGTCGGTTGAAGATGTAGTGGAGCGCTAGTGGTGTCATTCGAGAAGCGAGAGTATAAAGTTTTGTCCTGACACAGTTCAGTCGCCATCATGCATTGGAACACTGAGGAGTGTGCTTTTGCCGTTGAGGCCTACTTTTCGAGCGGATTTGGAGTGGCCGGCCCGCTCTCCAGATACTAGGCTTCCCCCTCATGTCCATCAACTGGGCCACAAAGACATTTTCAATGAGAAAATATTTATGTAAACTGACTGATTTGTTGAGGGTTTTTAACTGGAAAAATATGCATTTGTTATTTTTTTTTTTTGCCTTTATGCTGTTTCTAATTGCTTTCAATTTGTTTCATTTAAGATAATAATCTGTTTAACTGTGTTTTGATGTTCAAATGTGCTGTGTTTTTAGTTACATCTGTTTTTTTAATCATGTTCTAAAATGCCTCGGGCTTCAGTACTAGAGAATAAGGCAGGGCAGAAACAAATGCTGCTGTTTTTGCTGCTGTTATTTCTGAAGAAGAAAACTCCTTAACTTACCTGAAGCCGAGCTAATTGCTCAGTGCGTGACACGATTTTGTTGTACGGATCAACAATTTTCGCTCTGATTCTAATGAAAAATGAAAAAAGTTTTAGTAACCATGGCAGTATTTGTAAAAAAAAATGCTAACAATATTAAAATATAAAACCTCACACAACATTAAAGAGATGACATACCTGTCGACAGTACTCTGCAAGGCACTAATCCTGGTCTGCATCATTTGAAGAACACCTGGATAACAAATACAACAAATTGTTAAATGGAGTAAAACCAGTATTTCAACAGCAGAGAATGGATATAAAAGCCACTTCCTTTCCCTGTTAGAATACAGCAGCTTAAGTCAAGTCACTTAAAATAATTGAGTTAACTTCAGTACATTTCAGCTTGTAATAGATCTCATAGAAATGTTAAGTGTACAGAATGTTTTATTGGCCATATCACATTTACAGTCTCGTCCTAAATATGTTTATTCGAGAACTAGTCCCATACAGTTAAATAAAATCTACTTTTCTCCAAATATGTATAAGGCCGAACATGCAGCCTTACAGAGCAATCCTACATAGATCTACCAAAAAGAAAATTGGTATCCATATTGTTGCAACAATACTAATGCCTAGGCAAGGTTGAAACCTCAATCACTTAATCAATGATGTAAAAATGATTAACTGGAGAAAGATGACTGGTGAGCCTCATAGTTAAGTCTAGTTTTAAATACAGATCTCCCACCTTTCAATCCAAAATTGTACCTATAATACAAGCTTAGTAAGAAACATTTTGCTTTATGACACTGGAATCCGGAATCAGTATTATGCAACGTTGATGAGGACTTTAATATAATGCTTTATTTACTATAATATCAATCAAATCAACTAGATAATACACACTAAAACATGATAATTCATTGAAGAAATAGAAGGAATATCCTTGCAGATATAACTGGCTATCAATATTTAACAGTTGAAACCAAAAAGGGCCGGGTTGGTATTTATTATTATTTATTTATTTAGAGCTATTATAACCCGGTCTTCTCGACCTCCGAAGAGGGACTGAGGCCGGTTCACAGCAGGAAATTCATACACAAATAGAATAAAAACATAACATCGTAATACATTAATACAAATACATTAAAATACAGATCATACAATTACATAAGGCCAGGTAGCACAACTAGTTTATTTATTTATCGTGTCAGGAGCAAACCAAACAGTTGTATTGCATTTTTAAACAAACAAATAAACAAAACACAAAGTTTGCAAGCTTGGTAGTTGATTAAATGTTCTTTGACCAGTATCTGGCCACTTGGAGTGCCTCTGGTGTTACTATAAGAAGGTCCTCCATTGTGCATGTGGCAGGGCTCAGGTTGCATTGCAGCAGATGGTCTGTAGTTTGCTCTTATCCACACTCGCATGTCGTGGATTTCACTTTGTGGCCCCATTTCTTAAGGTTGCCTCTGCATCTCGTGGTGCCAGAGCGCAGTCTGTTCAGTGCCTTCCAAGTCGCCCAGTTTTCTGTGTGCCCAGGGGGGAATCTCTCATTGGGTATCAGCCACTGATTGAGATTCTGGGTTTGAGCCTGCCACTTTTGGACTCTCGCTTGCTGAGATGTTCCAGCGAACGTCTCTGTAGATCTTAGAAAACTATTTCTTGATTTAAGTCATTGATGTGCTGGCTGATACCCAAACAGGGGATGAGTTCGAGATGTCACTGACTTGGTCCTTTCACTATTGGCTGCGGATGTCAGGTGGTGCAATACCAGCTAAAAAGTGTAATTTCTCCAGTGGTGTAGGGCGCAGGCACCCCGTGATAATGAGGCATATCTCATTAAGAGCCAGATCTACTGTTTTAGTGTGGTGAGATGTGTTCCAGAAGCAACTTGCACAACTAGTTTATCAGCTGCAATAAATCACTGCCGATCAAAAGGTGACAAGTTCAAAGCCTGAGTCAGGGTTGAGCACCCGAGTGTTAATAGCTAATGTTTTAAAAATGCCCAGTTCACTGTTGACCTAAGCAGTTCAAAAACAGATGTGAGCTGTGAGTAGAGGAATTAGGGACCGCTGAAAAGTGGAGAGGCTAATTTATGACACCATAAAAATGCCGAGAGCAAGGAGGAAATACTACAATCAAAAAGGCTTGACATCATAGTGGACGAAGCGACAGCTCGCCCTGTGGCTGAATCGAGGATCCGAAATGGAAGAACTGCTGAATGGCCTCTATATGTCTGTATGTCTTGTATGTCAAGAACGGCATTGCATGTTTGCCATATATATGTACATTGTGATCTGCCCTGAGTCCCCTTTGGGGTGAGAGGGGCGGAATATAAATACTGTAAATAAATAAATACATTTTATTACTCCCCAAATTCCAATAGTCAAATACAGTGTCTACAAACAAACAGGATTTGATACTTTTTACAATCCAACTTTAAACAAGTTTGATTTGAAGTGACCTGAATCATATTGATATAATGTCGTTCATTGTAAACTATAAACTGCATCACAACAAGACTGAGTGATGACTGTGAATGTGTCTGACTTTAAGAGAAGACTAAATACTCTAATAGATCATACTCTGTTTGATCTTGAAAGCTAAGCAGGGTCAGGCATTATTAATACTTGGATGAAGGATCAACAAGGAATACTAAGTGCTGCAGGCTGTATTTCAGAGAAAGGCAATGGCTGGCCATCTGAGCATTCCTTGCCTAAGAAAATCCTATGAAATTCATGAGGAGGGCATAAGCAGACAGGTGATTTGAAGGCAGGCAGGCACACACACACAAGGAGAATAATGCTGCAGTGACAACTTGTCACTGCAGTTATACATTAGCTCCAGTATTTTGGCAGTATGCCTCTGAATACTAGTTGCTGGGGGGACATGAGTGTCTAGTGCCACTGTACTGTTCTGCTTCTGAGTTATTTTATTATTTCATCATTATCAGCATCATCAATATTTCATCTTTCTCCCAAAAACTGGGACTCAAGGAGGCTTATAACTGAAAAACATACAACTGAAACATATTAAAGAAGTGAATATTAAAATAGGATTCAACCACTGACAACACTGAAATTATTTAAACTACACTGGCCCTTATTTCTCATGCCAGTAAGGTAATGCTCAAGATCCTGCAAGGAAGACTCCAGCAATACATGGAGAGAGAGTTGCCAGATGTACAAGCTGGGTTTCGAAAAGGCAGAGGAACGAGAGACCAAATTACCAATATCAGCTGGATAATGGAGAAAGGCAGGGAGTTTCAGAAAACACCTATTTCTGTTTTATTGACTATTCTAAAGCCTATGACTGTGTGGATCATAATAAATTGTGGCAAGTTCTTGGTGGTATGGGCATACCAAATCACCTTGTCTCTCTCCTGAGGAATCTGTATAAGGATCAAGTAGCAACAGCAAGAACTGACCATGGAACAACAGACTGGTTCAAGATTGGGAAAGGCGTACGGCAGGGTTGTATCCTCTCCCCCAACCTATTCAACTTGTCTGCAGAACACATCATGCAATGTGCGGGGCTTGACAAATGCAAGGCTGGGGTGAAAATTGCTGGAAGAAACATTAACAACCTTAAATATGCAGGATACCACTTTGATGGCCGAAAGCGAGGAGGAGCTCAGGAGTCTTCTAATCAAGATGAAAGAAGAAAGTGCAAAAGCTGGGTTGCGCTAAACATAAAAAAAACCAAAATTATGGCAACAAGAATGATTGACAACTGGGAAATAGAGGGAGGAAAATGTGGAGGCCGTGACAGACTTTGTATTTCTAGGTGCAAAGATTACTGCAGACGCAGACTGTGGCCAGGAAATCAGGAGACACTTACTTCTTGGGAGGAGAGCAATGAGCAATCTCGATAAAATAGTGAAGAGTAGAGACATCACACTGGCAACGAAGATCCGCATAGTTAAAGCAATGGTATTCCCCATAGTCACCTATGGATGTGAGAGCTGGACCATAAGGAAGGCTGAGCGAAGGAAGATAGATGCTTTTGAACTGTGGTGTTGGAGGAAAGTTCTGAGAGTGCCTTGGACCGAGAAGATCCAACCAGTCCATACTTCAGGAAATAAAGCCCGACTGCTCATTGGAGGGAAGGATAGTAGAGGCAAAGATGAAGTACTTTGGCCACATCATGAGAAGAAAGGAAAGCTTAGAGAAGACAATGATGCTGGGGAAATGGAAGGAAAAAGAAGAGGGGCCAACCAAGGGCAAGATGGATGGATGGCATCCTTGAAGTGACTGGATTGACCTTGAAGGAGTTGGGGGTGGTGACGGCCGACAGGGAGCTCTGGAGTGGGCTGATCCATGAGGTCACGAAGAGTCAGAAACGACTGAATGAATGAACAACAACAACACTGAAAAATGGGATTTGGACTGATCAAGCAGGGTTATTCTGATGTTCCTCACTAAGATACGGTCATTTATTATTATTATTTATGATATTTGTACCCCGCCCTTCCCACCCTGAAGGGGACTCAGTGCAGCTTCACACACAGGCAACAATCCAATGCCATAAAAAATATACAATTAAAATAAACGTTTACATTAAAACCATAAATTAAAACATTTAAACATTACATCAACTATTAAAATCACACAATTCACAATCATAATTTGGGGCCATTCCAATGGTAATTGCACATATTCCGTATCCATTTATTGCACTACAATTATTATCCAAAGCAGCATGTGTGGGATATGGTTTACTTCTGTAAATAGACACATTGAGGTTCAAGATTAGAAAGCCCTAACCTGTTTGCTAAACCTAGTCTGTGGAATTAATACCCAGAAGATGCAGTGATGACCACTAGCTTTTATGATTTGATGATTTCCTGCTATTATGAGAGTTCAAAAACCAAGGCATGAAATCCACAATAATCAACAATTTGAGATCAATAAGCCATAAATCAGAAATGCATCCATCCAAAGGTCATAAATCCAACAGCAGGGTTCAGTTGTCACAAAAAGGACATAAATTGCTTTCAGTACTAATGACGGAGAAATGGGCCTTCTTTTATCAAGCCTCAGCTCAGCCCATGACCAAGTACCTGACAGTATTTAAAGAGTCCATCTCACAATTGCAGGCATGCAGCCTTTTGCTGCATCTGAGGTCTGTGTTAAATGTCTCATTCATCTTTGCTCGGGAGGACTTGGAAGTCTCTCTTCCATCTCTCATTCTTGATAAAGGAGGAGAACTTGGTTGTTCATCATGCTGAACTGCTGAAGAAAGACCTGGCTGCTGTAAGTCTTTGGTCTGCTGAGGAAAACAAACTTTTTTTGTTGGAGGGGAGGGGGCATGGCGGATGACTTTTTTTAAAGCAGTGGTTCTCAAACTGTTGGTGTCCAGATGTTTTGGCCCTCAACTACCAGAAATCCTAACAGCTGATAAACTGGCTGAAATTTCTGGGAGTTGTAGACCAAAACACCTAAGGACTCACAGGTTGAGAACCATTGCTTTAAAGGTAAATTCATTGATAGATCTGCCAAATAACTGCTAATCAAGATTGTCATTTGGGACCTTTAGATTTAGAAGCAGAATGCAAGATGCTAGAGAAAACAGTTGCAGAGTTATTATCTACAGCTCCTCCTTGTAGGCCTTCAATAGGCATCTGAATGACCATTCTGGAAAGCAGAATGCGGAACTAAATAGGTTTTAGTTTGATCCAACAGTGCTTTTGTTGTGCTGTTAAATGGGACATAAACATTTAGACATTTGACCCACAAGCGTAATTTTATAACCACTCACACCAGTATCATACAACTGTAATTAGTATATAATAGTGGTGAATACGAGTATCAAGTTACTCACTTAATACAATAAAATAAAACTAGTCACTACATGTTTCAATCAGCTGGAGACACATAAAATGGGAAAATTTTACAAAATCTTGGTTACATATCAAATCCGTAACAGGACTCGATGATTAGGATAAAAAAGCACTGAATACTTAAACATGCCAAACAGAAACTGGATAGTAGTAGTAGTCACTGTGTGTTTGTGACACTGGCAAAGGCAACGACAGTGCACAACATAAGTAACACTTGTGCAGGAGGAAGCATGATAATCCTCTTTTGAATATCTTCTGCCAAGAAACCGCTATGATGGCACAATTCAAACTGAAACAAGGGATAGTGCCAAGTCAGAAGGCAATCAATGAGCAACTGGGGTAAAGCAGAAGATAACAATATGTGAAAGAGTTCTCTGGATACCTGACTGCTAAAAAGACAAATAGACAGGTCCTAGAGCAAAATCAAGAGTGACGTTTCCCTAGAAGTCAAGATGACTAAACTACGATGGCATACTTTGGACATATCATGAGAAGACACAATTCACTACAAAATACATTAATGCTTGATGAGATAGAAGGCAGTAAAAAAAGGGAATGATCGCATTACAACCAAGGAAGCCAAAGTCCTGAGTCTGCAAGAGCTGAGAAGAGCTACTGGAGGCCTTTCATCATAGGGTTACCATAAGTCAAAGTCAACTTGATTGACAATGAACAACAACAAAAAGACTAACATGGATATATCCTAGTGATTTAAAGGGTGACATTTGTTCATGTAATCCAAAAGCAGCCTAACCATTTTGCAAGCGGTTATTAGAGAACAAAACTCTATCTCTCGCTGCAAACAATGAGAACAAACCTTCAATCCTTCAAAATTTTGACCATTAACATCTGTGGGATTCACATACACACACATACACAATCTTTTATCAAAATATGTGATATATTTCTTAACCTTCGACACACTATAGGTAGTAAAAAAGTAAAGGTTTCCCTTGACATTAAATCCAGTCATGTCCGACTCTGGGGGTTGGTGCTCATCTCCATTTCTAAGCTGAAGAGCCGGCATTGTCTGCAGACACCTCCAAGGTCATGTGGCCAGCATGACTGCATGGAGCACAGTTTCCTTCCTCCCAGAATGGTATTATTGATCTACTCACATTTGCATGTTTTTGAACTGCTAGGTTGGCAGAAGCTGGAGCTAAAAGCAGGAGCTCATGCCGCTTCCCGTATTCGAACCCGCAACCTTTCGGTCACCAAGTTCAGCAGCTCAGTGCTCTCACCCACTGCACCACCCGGGGCCCCTCACACTATTGGTACTTTAGACATATTCTTTAAAACTGACTTATAACAGTCTAAATTCTGAGATTATCATCACAACAAATAACCTCAAACTCTTATGATCTAAGAATAAAGAGGTCTCAACTCCTAATTAAAAGGGGGAAAATTAAGCATAGGGATTGGTATGTACTAATGGAGTCATATTATTAAAAGAGAAATTGGTATTTTCCCCAGAGACTGTCATAGCTACATTTGAGCCTATTTCATGCAGAATTGATCTTATGTTGCAAAAGTTCATAGCACAACTCAGCTCTAGAAATTATCAATTTAAACATACGTCTGTAGGAGTCCAATTCCATATATGTAGCAAAATAGGCTCAGCATATCAGAGTGACATAACAAGCATTTGTCAGCCCACATGCTTGTTGAGGCTTAGTCATCTATACATCAAAGAATAAGGATTCAAATAAACCTATACATTATTTGATAAGAAATTTACAAAATAGAAGACCATATTTGCAGATGATATATGCCAGAAACAAGAATGAAAGAATGCTCTACTCTTGGTTCTGCTGGATCTGCTGCATTCGGTATATCTTCAAACTATTTTAAGGAGTTGTTTCAGTCTGTTTGAAATATTTTTGTCCATTGAATATTTTAAGTGTGCTTACTTATTGTACATCACCTCAGGGGCCCTGTTGGGTTGAGAAATGATAAAGAAATGCTGCACATAAAAAATAAGATCCACCAGAGCATCCTTTTGGATTTTTTGGTTAGTATGGGACTTAGGGAGCACTGTGTTGAAATGTTTCCAAAAAGTGAGGCCCTTTGATATACAGGATTAGCAAAGCTTACTTTTATATATCTCAACATCTACATCCTTTTATTGGATCTTATTGCTATGATGATAATACTTGGCTCTTTTTCAGCTCAGCCACTTTGAGTCTCCTTTAAGAGAAGAAAGGGAAATATAAATAATAATAATAATAATAATAATAATAATAATAATAATAATAATAATTCTTTATTTATATTCTACTCTATCTTCCCGGAGGAACTGCCCATTTTGACACCTTTCCCATAATATTTTCCATATTATTTCTTCTATTAGATTTGATGTTAATTGACTAAAAAATCTCAGGCAACATCAGATCAAACCGAAATAATAGTAATGAAAACCAAGAGATCACAGTATTATAAGAAGATTACCTACTAGTACATAGTGCACAACACTGTTTTCTTCTTCTTCAAAAAGGAATGTTATAGTCCAGTGGTTCTCAAGTCCCCAGATGTTTTGGCCTTCAACTCCCAGAGTTCCTAACAGTTGGAAAATTGGCTGGGATTTCTGGGAGTTGTAGGCCAAACCACAGGTTGAGAACCACTGTTATAGTCCATCCAGCATACCATTTTATAGGTTGCTATGAGGCTGAAAGATTTTCTTCACAAATGGAATAGAACTTTACCAAATTGTAGAAAACATTATATGTTTTCCATTATCCTTCAAATTATGAGGTACTATTCTATTATCCAGGGGGAGGATAGTCCATTTTACAAGGTGGGGTTGGGCTGAAGGAGTGGCCAACATGACTGAATGGATCACTGTTACCTTCCTGCCTATTGATCTATTCAAATTTGCACACTCTCTCAAATCAACCCCCCATCAACCCCCCTCCTCCCCTTTTTTATACAAAGCATAAAATTTTCAATAATTAAAAAATATTGCACGTTTTCGAACTGCTAGGTTGGTAAAAGTTAGGGCTAACAACGGGAGCTCATCTTGTCCCACGGATTTGAGCTGCCAACCTTCTGGTCAGCAAGTTCTGCAGCTTAGCGGTTTAATCTGCTGCACCACCACAGCCTCTTCCAAATCAAAGAAACATTACCAAATGTCCCAACCCTTTATCAGGTTCCAAATTCAAAGACTCAGAAGAAACCTTAACTGTTTTTTGGCTCAGAAGAGAATGAAAACCATTTTGCTGATTGACAATTCCCAAAGTCAAATATACTGGCGCAGAGTCACCCTTTGAAAGCGCACGACCAGCTTCCTTTTTCTCGCTTAGGAAAGGTGTCAGCACCCAGAATACATTCCTCAAGAACAGAGGGTACTTCAGCAGTGTTCGTTTTCTGTCAGTTGTTTTTGGAGGTAATGAGGTTCCTTCTGGCAGCAAAGATGTTCTAAGACACCGGGCTGGTCTTCCAAGTCAGGGATTCAGTGATGGTGCCAAAATGCAGACAGAAAGCAGCATGACAGAAAGCAACAAAAAAGGAAGGTCCACTGGTTTCTTACTGCAGTCACATAGAGATCACATACAAAATGCCTTCATATTTTGGACAACGGGTACCCGACAAGAGCTTTTTAGTGTTTGCTGGGAAAACCTGAGATCACGCATAAATGGGGGCATACATGCACACTCGGTTTTAGCAATCTGTACCCCAATCTGGGATGGATAAAACACCGCAATCACTGGGGGATATAATAATAATAATAATAATAATAATAATAATAATAATAATAAACATCATCATCTTTATTTATACTCCGCCACCATCTCCCCGATGGGGACTCGGAGTGGCTTACATGGGGCCAAGCCCGAACAACATATTACATCAAACTAAAACCAAAACATAAACTACAAGCAGCAGCATCAAAATTACATGGGAAAAATACAATAACAAAATAGCATTACAATAAACAAAAAACACAGTCGCAGTAAACAATGGGCGGGCCACATGTACAGGATAAAATGTTAAAAACTCTAATGAGATAAAAAAGGAGCAAGTTATTTGCAGGGAGATCATAAAGATACACAGGGTTGTGAAACTGAGATTCTCATTTTGGTGGGGGGGGGGGGCGTGTACTCCAGTGACAGAAGCATTGAGGGGAGCAATAGTGTTGTGTTGTGCACCTACTCGCCAAAGGCGCAGCGGAAGAGCCAGGTTTTAAGGTTCTTTTTAAACGTTTCTAGTGTAGGGGCTTTCCTGATCTCTCCAGGTAATGAGTTCCAGAGTCGGGGAGCCACAGAGGAAAAGGCTCTCTCCCTTGTGCCCACAAGACGAGCCTGTGAGATTGGCAGGGGCAAAAGGAGGGCCTCCCCCGAAGATCGAAGGGCCCGGGTTGGTTCATGGAGAGAGATATGGTCACGAAGGTAGGTGGGTCCCAAACCATTTAGGGCTTTGTAGGTGATAACCTGCACCTTGAATTAGGCCCGGAAAATAAACGGCAGCCAATGGAGCTCCTTAAACATTAAATATATGTGTGTGGTAATGCATTTTGAAGATTCAGAGCAATCCCAAACTAATACATCTATCAAGTCGTTACAGAATGGGAAGCCCTCATGGCACCTCAGATCATCACAGAATTCCTCCAGTCTGAAAGTTTCTATAAAACGCTATTCCAAACTGCCCAAACTGGACCAACTAGGAACCAACTACAACATCACTTCCATTTCTGTAAAAACAGCAGTGTAAGGCCTACACTGGGACTGTGGCACAGCTGGCTGGGAGTCAGCTGCATTAAGATCACTCCTGACCAAAAGGTCATGAGTTCAAAGCCAGCCTGGGTCGGAGTGAGCTTCCGACCAATTTGTGTAGCTTGCTGTTAACCTTTGCAGCCTGAAAGACAGCTGCATCTGTCAAGTAGGAAATTTAGGTACCGCTTATGCAGGGAGGCTAATTTACAGCGCCATAAAAATCTCCAGCAAGCATGCAAAGAATGAGGAAGTATTTCATCAGTGTCACAAATGGACAGTGAAGCGACAGCTCCCCTGGTGGTCAGAATACCCGCATGAAAAAACTGGAATGTTAAATAGCCTCTGTGTGTTTGTCTATATATGTTGGGTGTCTATGGCACTGAATGTTTGCCATGTATATGTACATTGTAATCCGCCCTGAGTCCCCTGCGGGGTGAGAAGGGCGGAATATAAATACTGTAAAATAAATAAATACAAAATGCAGCAGATGTAGCCTGCTAACCTCTGAAAAACGCTCAAACATGTGTTACAGTAAGGTCACCTGCATGAGCATCAGAAAATGGTAAAAATGTCAAATGCGATGGAATTCCCACGAAGCCTAGTTTGTTCATAATGGTTCAGTTTCCCCCCCCCCCCATTTAATGCATATATGAAATTATCATAGAATCATAGTTGGAAGAGACCACACAGGCCATCTAGTCCAACTCCCTGCCATACAGGAAAAGCACAATCAAAGTATCCTTGACAGATGGCCATCCAGCCTCTGTTTAAAAGTTTCCAAGGAAGGAGCTTCCACCATACTCTGAGGCAGAGAGTTACACTGTTGAACAGCTAGTACAGTCAAGAAGTTCTTCCTGATGTCCAGGTGGAATCTCCTTTCCTGTAATTTGAACCCATTGCTCCTAGTCCTAGTTTCGAAGGTAGTAGAAAACAAGTCTGCTCCCTCTTCCTTATGACACCCTTTAACATGGCTATCATGTCTCCTCTCAACCTTCTCTTCTGCAGGCTAAACATGCCCAGTTCTTTAAGTCGCTCCTCATAGGGCATGGTCTCCAGACCTTTGATCATTTCAGTCACTCTCCTCTGGACACCTTCCAGCTTGTCAATATCTCTTTTGAACTATGGTGCCCAGAATTGGATACAGTATTCCAGTTGGGGTCCGACCAAAGCTGAATACAAAAGTACCATGACTTCCCGCGATCTCAACACTATTACTCCTTTAGGAATTACACCTTAGGAACTATAGTTCCTTTAGAAACGATAGCTGTGCTATATGTAAAAGAAGGGTGACAAAAAGATATCCCAAATGAACAACAATTACATTTCCTTTACTAACATGAGTATTACGAACATGTTTGATTCACCTTTTAAAATATTTGTATATTTCAATATCAAAGTATTCACATAATGAGTAAACAAGAGTGGTATTTACATGCAAGGAAGTTATTCTGTGAATCACATTAAGTGAAGATGTGAGTAATTGAAAAAGGTGATCTGGCATCAAAACAGAAAGCCTTTTTTAAAAAATAATGTTTATATTCCACATTTATATTAAACACATAGAGTGGCTTACAGTAAAAGGGGGACTAGAGCGTAAGACAAAAGCAAACAACATGCAATTGTATCAATATTGTTTCATTTGCTCCAGGATGACTTTTCTTCTACTAAAACCATCTGCTTCTCAAATCCTCAGTTCATGAAATTCCTTGAGCAGCTCAGATTCATATCTATGTCAATTGTTTCTTATGTAAACAACTCCTTTATGCAAAACAGCACAGAAGCCATAAAAAAGACCTCCAGGAAATTGTCTATAAAGAGCTCCACCTGCTGGCATTTCTAAAAAAAGTACAATATAATGTGATGTAAGGTGGACCGGCGGGTGATGCAACAATGTATATCGACTTACACGAAGATTGAAAGGTTCCTTTTTAAGAATCAAAATAGAGACACCAAAGCTTTTCTTAACTGACCAGTAGAAGAATGGCACTTCATTTTTTTAAAAAATAACTTTCTGAGCTCTAAAACTCTCAAAGTTTGTTTTGCTTTCAGTGGCATTGGTAGGTGTTAAGGCAGCATTTCTCAATCTGGGGGTGGGGACCCCTGGAGGGGTCGGGAGGGGGTGTCAGAGGGGTTGCCAAAGACTATCAGAAAACAGTATTTTCTGTTGGACATGGGGGTTCTGTGTGGGAAATTTGGCCCAATTCCATCATTGGTGAGGTTCGGAATGCTGGTTGATTGTAGGTGAACTATAAAACCCAGCAACTACAAATCCCAAATGTCAAGGTCCGTTTTCCCCAAACTCCACCAGTGCTCACATTTGGGGATATGGAGTATTCGTGCCAAGTTTGGTCCAAATCCATCATTGTTTGAGTCCACAGTGCTCTCTGGATGTAGGTGAACTACAACTTCCAAACTCAAGTTTAATGCCCACCAAACTCTTCTAGTATTTTCTGTTGGTCATGGGAGTTCTGTGGTCCAACTCCATTACTGCTGGAGTTCAGAATGCTCTTTGGTTGAAGGTGAACTATAAATCCCAGCAACTACAGCTCCCAAATGACAAAATCAGCTACAACTCCCAAATGTCAAATTTGGTCCAGTGAATGAAAATACATCCTACATATCAGATATTTATATTATGACTCGTAATAGTCGCAAAATTACAGTTATGAAGTAGCAACAAAATAATGTTATTTTTGGGGGTCACGAAAACATGAGGAACTGTATTAAGGGGTCACGGCATTAGGAAGGTTGAGAACCACTGTGTTAAGGTAAATTGACTCCACGTGTCATGTGGATGCCACGGAATCCATTCACCCCTACTCTACATCATTTGGCCTGTATAGATGGGCCCTTAGACATGGCTCAACCAAGCAGACCCCTAAAAATTGTAGTAGTCACAGAAGACCTTAATAATGCCTGGAGATTTTAATAACCAAAAATGTCCATAGAAAGACTGTGCTGTAATCTATTTAGGAATGTTTCTGAGCTAGAACTACTAACCAGCATTGATCTTTCAATATCAGGATGATAAGATCGCAATACTGTGCAGCTATGACTTATTTTAACCATCTTGGAGAGAGTACATTGCAACAGAATAAACCTGATGCAGTAAAGGCACAGACGCATCCACCCCTACGTCCCACCTCATAATCTAAGATCATCCGGGGAGGCCCTGCTCTCACTCCCATCAACAGCACAGATGCGTTTGGCGGGGACAAGAGACAGGGCCTTCTCAGCTGTGGCCCCCCACCTATGGAACACACTCCCAAATGAGGTAAGATCCGCTCCCTCCCTTCTAGCTTTTAGAAAAAAATTAAAATCATAGTTTTGGGACCAGGCCTTTGGGCAGTAGAAGTAAATATATGCAGCATTTCAGAAAGACAACGACTGGAACGGCGATTCGACGGACGAGACTGTTTTATTGTTTTAATGATTGTTTTATTGCTTGTGGATGCACTGTTTTTAATTTGATTTATGTCTAATTGTAGTGTATAATTGTAATTGTTTCTACTGGCATTGAATT
Organism: Anolis sagrei ordinatus; assembly: GCF_025583915.1. Lineage (NCBI taxonomy): Eukaryota > Metazoa > Chordata > Lepidosauria > Squamata > Anolidae > Anolis > Anolis sagrei. The sequence goes on from NW_026847549.1 coordinate 121,483,064, forward strand.
TTGCCATTACTTATATATAAACCGCTTTGAGTCCCCCTCGGGGTGAGAAAAGTGGTATACAAATACTGTAAGTAAATAAATATAAATAAAAATGTAACGTTCGTTTGTGGGATTAACAGAACTCAGAAACCACTGGACGAATTGACATCAAATTTAGCCACAAGACACCTAACAACCCAATGTATGTCCTTCACTAAAAAAAAAAAAAGATTTTATCATTTGGGAGTTGTAGTTGCTGGGATTCATAGTTCACCTACAATCAAAGAGCATTCTGAACCCCACCAACGATGGAATTGAACCAAACTTAGCACACAGTTCTCTCATGACTAACAGAAAATACTGGAAGGGTTTGGCAGGCAGTGTCCTTTGGTTTTGGAGTTCACCTACATCCAGAGATGACTGTGGACTCAATGATGGATCTGGACAAAACTCTACACAAATACTCAATATGCCCAAATGTGAACACTGGTAGAGTTTGGGGAAAATAGAATCTTGACATTCAGCTGTTGTAGTTGCTGGGATTTATAGTTCACCTACAATCACAGAACATTCTGAATCCCACCAACGATAGAATTGGGCCAAGCCTCTCATACAGAACCCCCATGTGGGCCACAGCAACGTGTGGCAGGGGATGGCTAGTAAATAATAAATAATAACTGTTACCAGGTCCAAATGGCTCAGGAAAGGTTGTAGCTAGGACACTAAAAGTAATTATGCCAGCTCCTTATTACACCATCATGTAAAAATCCAGGGGCAGTATTCCCTCAAAAATACTTGCATCCTAGTCCCTGATTCACACTTTTTGGGATCAATCACACTTTCATTTTCTCTCGATTTTACATAGCTCATTCATCTTCATCTTGATTTATCTGAAACATTGGCTAAACACAATCTGCCTTGAAAGAGTTTCCTGTCAGACTCCAATATATACTCTGTTGGTGTTGTCATTTATTCTTTCAGTCACTTCTGACTCTTCGTGACCTCATGGACCAGCCCATGCCAGAGCTCCCTGTCAGCCATCACCACCCCCAGTATATACTCTACTGTATATTATAACGGTTGATTCTGACTGTCAGCTAGTTTTGTGCACTTGAAAGGATTTTGAAGATATATTGACAAAACAGCAGCTTTGAATGATGAATTGCAAATTGCTTTTAAAACTTAAGGGACTTTAAAAGCTGCATGAAATCTGCCAATCAATGAAAATGTGCTATCAGTTCCATTAGAGTACAGGACTATCTCGGCACCCCTTGCAGAGAGAGCAGAACACCCAAAGACCAAAAGTCTCCTGCCTGACTTAACTGGTGTGAACTTGGGGAGTGCCATGGACTTCTTGGTCAGGTTTAGATTTACTGGGACTCCCATACTCTGCAAAAGTGGGGGACCCATTAAGGTGGTCCACCCCAGGAGGCTTAATGCTCTAGGTGGATTCCTGTGATCCTTGGAGAGTTTTTGCTGCCTCAACAAGCAATTCTATCAAACTCCTGGTTGATTATTGGAATGCAAAAATGATCAGGGTGGTAGACATGATTACTCCTAAACATATTTTCCCACGTAGTGGAGCTAAACCAGACCTTGGTGTGGCCATAAGGATAACAAAAAAAAAAATATTATTTCCTCTAACACCATTGCGTCTTCACAGAACCATCCAGGAGAGCTGTTTTGGGTGGATTGGAACCTGTTACAATCTGCCTAAAAGAAAGTTTAAATCAGGGGTCCTCAAAATAAGGCCTGAGGGCCAGATGTGGCCCTCCAGGATCATTTACCTGACTCTCGCTCAGGGTCAACTTAAGTCTGAAACGACTTGAAAGCACACAACAACAACAATCCTATCTCATCAGCCAAAAGCAGGCCCACACTTCCCATTGAAATACTAGTAAGTTTATATTTGTTAAGATTGCTCTTCAATTTAATTACTATATTGTTTTTAAGTGTTTTGCACTACAAATAAGATATGTGCAGTGTGCATAGGAATTCATTCACATTTCTTTCAAATTCTAATCCAACCCTCCAACAGTTTAAAGGACTGTGACCTGGCCCTCTGTTTAAAACGTTTGAGGACCCCTGGTTTAAACCATTCAGCAGCATGCTACAAAAACTGCACATTCACTGTGCAATTGAATTTGCTTGGAATCACTCTGACTTGAATGCCAGAGTTGATACAGATCCAGTAAATTTGGCCCATGGCTGCTTACTATTGATTTTATACTTTCCAATGGATGTGGACAGTATCCCTGGAGAAATAAGAGCTACTAAATGTGTACTACACTTTTGCCTTTCCTAGTCTATTAAACCGGCCAGAGGGGGTCTGACTGAGTGCATAAGGAAAGTTATTAATGTCTCCAAACAACAAATAACAAGGAATGGTCCTAAAACACCTGAAAGAAGCTGTTGTAAAACCCAAATTTGGGGGGGACGGGATAACTATCTCATTCTTGGTTAAGATACTGGAACATATGATAGCTTTGTAACTTCAGGGTTCCTGGACTATCTCTAGAATGATTTCAGCCTGCTTCTGGCTATTGTTATTTATTTATTTATTTATTTATTTATTTATTTATTTATTTACTGGCTTACTTATTTACTTACTGTATTTGTATACTGCCTTTCTCAGCCCGTAGGCAACTCAAGGTGGTTAACAGGGTAAAATTCAATGCTTACAATATCATAAATACAATTAAAAACATAACATATAATAAAAATTGAACATATCAATAAAATATAAAGTCATAGTGTCTCCTTGTTAAAAACGTTGTCCGGTCTCATAGTCGTCGTTCCATTTTCCTGTGTCAGTTACTCTGCATTTGGAAACACTTGTTCAAAAAGCCACATCTTGAGTTCTTTCCAGAATGTTAAAAGGGAGGTGGCCATCTAATATTTATAATAGGGCGTTCCACAGCCGAGGGCGTTCCACAGCCGAGGGGCCACTGCCGAGAAGGCTCTATCTCTCGTCTCTGCCAAACGTACTTGTGACGAAGGCGGTAACGAGAGCAGGGGCTCCCCAGATGATCTTAAGGTCATAGATGGTTCATAAGGGGAGATAAGTTTGGACATGTTATGGAACAGAGACAGCTTTGGCCACCTTGGTAGATGACCTACACCAGAGTCCTTTAGTGATTTTCAATGTCAGTGACCATCGTTTGTCAACTCACTATGATAGGTCTTGGAGGCACTCTTATACAATGGTTTTGTTTTTTCCTGGAGGGGCACTTTCAGGGGGTTTATTTATTTATCGTGTCATCAGCAACCATACCATTGTGTTACAATTCTAATAGAACAAAACAAACACACAGATTAAAAAGAAAAAAAAACACAGATTTTGCAAACTTGGTAGTTGGTTAAATGTCCTTTGACCAGTATCTGGCCACTTGGGAGAGCCTCTGGTGTTGCCGCAAGAAGGTCCTCCATTGTGCATGTGGCAGGGCTCAGGTTGCACTGCAGCAGGTGGTCAGTCGTTTGCTCTTCTCCGCACTCGCATGCCGAGGATTCCACCCTGTAGCCCCATTTCTTAAGATTGGCTCTGCATCTCGTGGTGCCAGAGCGCAGTCTGTTCAGCGCCTTCCAAGTCGCCCAGTCTTCTGTGTGCCCAGGGGGGAGTCTCTCATCTGGTATCACCCATGGATTGAGGTGCTGGGTTTGGGCCTGCCACTTTTGGACTCTCGCTTGCTGAGGTGTTCCAGCGAGTGTCTCTGTAGATCTAAGAAAACTATGTCTTGATTTAAGTGTTGACGTGCTGGCTGATACCCAAACAGGGGATGAGCTGGAGATGTCACTGCCTTGGTCCTTTCACTATTGGCTGCTACTTCCCGGCGGATGTCAGGTGGTGCAATACCGGCTAAGCAGTGTAATTTCTCCAGTGGTGTAGGGCGCAGACACCCCGTGATAATGCGGTATGTCTCATTAAGAGCCACATCCACTGTTTTAGTGTGGTGAGATGTGTTCCACACTGGGCATGCATACTCAGCAGCAGAGTAGCATAGCGCAAGGGCAGATGTCTTCACTGTGTCTGGTTGTGATCCCCAGGTTGTGCCAGTCAGCTTTCGTATGTTATTGTTTCTAGCACCCACTTTTTGCTTGATGTTCAGGCAGTGCTTCTTGTAGGTCAGAGCACGGTCCAAAGTGACTCCCAGGTATTTGGTGTGCTGCAATGCTCCAGTGGGATTCCTTCCCAGGTAATCCTCAGAGCTCGGGATGCTTGTCTGTTCTTAAGGTGAAAGGCGCATATCTGTGTTTTAAATGGATTAGGGATCAGTTGGTTTCCCCTGTAATAGGCAGTAAGAGCACCTAGAGCTTCGGAGAGCTTCTTTTCAACCATCTCAAAGCTCCCTGCTTGAGTGGGGGTGGTGCTTTCAGGGGGTGGTGCTGGGGAGTCCCTCAATATTCAATCCTGTTTCCTATGCTATTTAACATCTACATTGAAAGTGTTGGGAGCTTTGGGTTGAGGTGTCCAATATGCTGATGATACCCAGTTGTATCACTATTTTCTATCTTATTTCAAGAAAGCTATTCGTGTGTTAAGCTAGTGCTTGGCTGTTGTAATCAACTGGAAGAGAGTGAGTACATTAAAGTTTAATTCAGACAATACAGAAGCGTTCCTGGTCAACTGAAAGACCAATCTGACAACAGGGATTCAGTCTGGAATAGATGGGGTTATCCCCTCCGATCAAAAACACAAGTTTGGTGGTACTCCTGGTATTCCACAAAACACAGTATGAAAATATGAAACAAATGTGATGATACAACCCTTGTAGAATGATTTGGATGACTTGAATTTTGTCCCATGAGACAAGCTGGAAGTAATTGTGTCCTGATACAAAATTCCAATTCCATGCATGTTTACCTATTTTATTTTTTACAAAGAAGTTCTTTGTAAATTCCACAAGATATAAACCATGCTTACCTTCCAAAGATTCTATACCAGTTGCTTGTGCCAGCAAGTCCTCATGTCTTGCAACTACCTGCAAAGTAAAACTATTAATTATTATCTGAACACTTATAAAAAAAATAAACATTGTCACCTGGCACATAATCTGCCTTTTGAAAAAGCATTATTTTTCTCTCTGAATTCTGGTCTACATTTGCATGTCTATATGAGTAGTAAGACATACCTTTTAGAACAAGTAATCAGTGTTCATATTTCACTCATTACAAATAGATCTTAACCTACTTCAGACACAAAACAGTATCCTTCATCCAAAATGTTTTAAACCAAATGTTTTTCAGATTTTTTTGTTTTTGGAATACCTATATTTGCATATACATAGTGAATGAGAGATGGGGAAAAGGTGGCTAGCTACACAGTCAATGCCCACTGAATATTTCTTAAGGAGATTTTACTCCACAAATATCATTTTCCCATGTAAAAGCATACATCAGGAGAGGGAAAGGCCAAATGCATCTGGCTGAAATGGGATTGGGAAATGTTGGAAAGGTCCAGCTTCCTGGCCAATCAAAACTGGGCTCTCTTTCTGCCCAGCCAAGGGTAGCATATGATGGGCTGGGTGCCCTGGAAATGGGGTGCAAAATAGATTACACCAGCAAAAGAGAAGTTCAGATAGTTTAGGACAGTCCAGATGGCATCAATTGTCTTATGCCTCATCAAATTTCTTATAGTTGTGAACAAACCTACTCCATCTTTCTTTGATTTGGGATTGATATTTTTGTGCTTTACTAATAATAACAATATAATATATTGTATATACATATAATATTTATAATATTATAATGTAATACAATATAATACTACTACTAATAATACACTATTATAATTATATATTTTATATTACCTGTAATATTACTAATAATATTACAATATAATGGTGTAGTACACTATTGTAATATATAATACTGATATTGTACTATGTTTATAATTTAATATATTGTATGTATATATTTCTCGTAAGCTGCTCTGAGTCCCCTTCGGAGTGACATATAAATGTCGTAAATAAATAAATAGATAAATTTTTCCTTCATGGAGAGTGCATTCTTGTAGAAAAGATACGAATAAGAAACAAATGTATTTATTTTATGAAAGCATTCATATCCTACCCTTTAATAATAATAATAATAATAATAATAATAATAATAATAATAATCTTTATTTATACCCTGCCATCATCTCCCCAAAGGGGACTCGGGGCGGCTAACAAAAGGATCCCAAAGTGGTGCACAATGAAGTCAACTTAAAATGGTAGAAGTAATTTAAACAGGCTTCATGTATATCAAACAATTTTAAAAGAAGACACAATCATGTTGAAACGTTTTCTTTAAAAAGCAGAAATTCTAATTTGGATTAAATCAATTAGGTCCCCAAAACGTTAATGAACAGCCATATTTTTACTTGTATTTTTATTTTATTTGATGATTGGTTTCTTGACTGATTGATTGATTGGAATTCTATCTTGCCTTTCATTCAATATGGTATTCAAAGCAGCTTACAATATAAGTTAAAACAGCTAAAACATGCTTTTCTGAACTTGTACAATATTAGAGAAGCTGACATTTAAGTTTTGATCCTTTAGAGGCAAATGAGATTATGACATTTTTGAGATCACATTGTATCATATGTCATATGTAAATTCTGATCATGGCCCACTATTGAAACATATGATGTTCCAGATGCTACCATGGTGAACATCTTTAGACGCTGATTGGGATCATCCATATATAAATGTGCTAAAAATAATTGATTTTGCAACTAATGAATACTAAATTGGGAAAGCTTAAAAGGAAACAACTAAATCCTGTTTCTGAACTTCATTGAGACTCTTTCACTTCATTTTTAATTCATTGTGTTTATACACATTGGTAGTATTATGGCATCTTGGAATTTGCAGTTTAGGGAGGGACCTTTAGATTTCTCAGCCAGAGATATCAAGTGCCTCTGACCAAATTACAAAGATTGTGGCCCTGGCAGCTAAAATTGAATCACTGAACTGTAATTGTGGAGTGTATGAAAATACCTTAACTTTCTGCAGACCCTGATGATATGCATGGCACTTACTTGCAAGTGGAGTTCTTTATCCAGCTGACTGATCCCTTGAGCAAGCTTCGCTAATTGTTCAGCTATAACAGCTTGATGGATAGATTGCGAAGTGTATGCCTTCACATCAAAGTCTTCCCGTAAAAAATCTGCATAGCATTCTGAAAAATAATTAAAAATGGAACATTTGAATTTGTTTTCTTCTAATACTGTAAAATAGATATATTTTATTATCATCAAAATAGTTTTTGTATACATAAAAGCAACACTTAAGGAAAACAATCTATCTATCTATCTATCTATACATACATATAAAAAAAAGTCAAAGTTTGTATGCGGCGGAAGTGTGGCGGTGTATGTGCCGGCTTTCTGATTGGCTGCTGCTGTGGTGCTATTTGCATATGGTCTCTGATTGGCCGGCTTCAAGAGGAGCCGCTGGTGGAGAAAAAGGTTCATGACAGAAATGGAGACATGAGAGAAGGAAATTTGCATATGGTCTCTGATTGGCCAGCCACAATTCCAAGATTCCGAAATGACAAAGAGAGGAAAGGAAAAGGCCAGGGGCTGAGTCAGAAAATAACCAATACAGACCAAACTTGGCACACAGAGCCTGCAAGACCCACTCGACATCCTACTGCAATTTGGAAAATATGAACCATGGATGATGGGACTTGCAGTGCCATCACTCACATTCTGAGACTGCTGTTAACCTCATCCAATGACTGATCAGGACCAAACTTGGCACATAGACCTCTCATGACCCACTTTACGTCCTGGTGTGGTTTGGCTGGGGATGGACCATGCATTATGGGACTTGCAGTACCTTTGCTCAATTCTTGAGACCACTGCAACCCTCATCCAATAACCGATAAAGACCAAACTTGGCATACTGAGTCTCCATGACACACTCTACATCCTGGTGCAGTTTGGAGGAAGATGCACCATGGACGATGGGACTTGCAATACCTGCACTCCCTTCCTAAGACCATTACAACTGCCAACAATGATGGATAAGGATCACAATTTACACAGAGAGCCCACATGACCCACTCTACATCCTGGTGTGGTTTGGAAGAATTTGTCAATGGATGATGGGACTTGTCGTCACTTTACTCACTTCCTGAGACCACCGAGACCCTCGCCAATGACTGATCAAGACCAAACTTGGCACACAGAGTCCCCATGACCCACTTTACATCCTGTTTCACTTTCGAGGAGGACAGACCATGGATGATGGGACTTCAAGTACCTCCACTCCCTTCCCAAGATGGCTGCAACCCTCATCTAATGTCCAATCAAGACCAAACTTGGCACACAGAGCCCTACTCTACATCCCGATGCTGTTTGGAGGAGGACGGACGATGGATGATGGGACTTCCAGTACCTTCACTCACTTCCTGAAACCACAGCGACACTTATCTAAATACCAAGAAAGACCAAACTTGGGACAGAGAGCCCCCTTGGCCAACTCAACATTCTGGTGACGTTTGGGGGAGAACAGACTACGGAGGATGGGACTTGCAGTTCCTAAACTCACTTTCTGAGACCACTGTGACCCTCATCCAATGATTGATCAAGAACAAAACTTAGTACACAGAGCCCCCACGACCCACTCTCCATTCTGGTGCAATTTGGGGAAGGATGGACCACAGATGATGGGACTCGCAGTACCTTCACTAACTTCCTGAGGACACTGCAAGCCATATAAATAACTGATAAAGACCAACCTTGATACACAATTGCTTTCTCAAATAACCCAGGCAGCGCCGGGTCCCCAAGCTAGTCTATATAAATAAAAATGTAATGTTCGTTTGTGGGATTGCATAACTCAAAAACCACTGGACGAATTGACACCACATTTGGACACAATACACCTATCGGGCCAATGTGTGACCATCACTCATAAAAACACTGAAAAATGTGTAAAAAGCCAAAAAACAAAAATTACATTGCAACGCATGTGCAAAACCACACACACACACACACATATATATATATATACACGGAAACACACATATACACAAATATATACAAACACATATGCATACATATACACAAAGAAAACACATATACACAGACTGGGCCACAGCAACGCGTGGCAGGGGATGGCTAGTCTAAACATAAAATAACATACAAAAAACAACCTAAGCAAACTATAGTACAGCTAAATAAAAAAGAAACAGTGACTTCCACCTTCTAAACTCATGGTTATAATTATCTAGTTAATGAACTTCCTTTAAATAAAAAATTGAACTGCACTACCACACCAAGCATATGTCTACTATCTCTCAAAATCTACCACATATTATATGCCCTGCATTTTCTCAAAAAGTTAATATCTGTTTTTAAAAATGTCAATTGATCAAACTTCTGCTACTTCATATATTTTCACCATCCAATATTCTGTAGTATCTTTCCATTCCTGAGCATATAAAAGTCTCACTGTTGTCATTGTATATACTTTCTTTCCTTCCATTGTTAAGAGACATGCCAAGTGCTTTTCTGATCTTTCTCTGTACACATTGAATGTCTTCAAAGAATAAATCTAGAAGATCAACTATTTCTCTGATACAACTATTTCTCTAATACATTTTAGGCATCCCTTATCTAAAATGCTTGGGTCAATAAGGGCAGTCGCAAGGAAGAATGGATTCACTTTGACATCACTTTACCTGTTATGGCTTAATACAATAGAATGCTGCAATTTGACAAGGAAGGCTCAAGATCTTAAAAGCTCAACTCCCATGATCACATAGCATTGAGCCACAGCAGTTAATGTGGTGTAAAACTGAATTCTATGGTGTAGATGCACCCCAGGAGTATTCATATTTTTTCATATTTTAAAATATTTGCCTTCTAATAATAGAATCATAGAATCAAAGAGTTGGAAGAGACCTCATGGGCCATCCAGTCCAACCCCCAGCCAAGAAGCAGGAATATTGCATTCAAATCACCCCTGACAGATGGCCATCCAGCCTCTGTTTAAAAGTTTCCAAAGAAGGAGCCTCCACCACACTCCGGGGCAGAGAGTTCCACTGCTCGCTGGAACATCCCAGCAAGCGAGAGTCCAAAAGTGGCAGACTCAAACCAGAACCCCAATCAATGGCTGATACCAAATGAGAGACTCCCCCCTGAGCACCCCCAAAACTGGGTGACTTGGAAGGCGCTGAACAGACTACGCTGTGGCACCATGAGATGCAGAGCCAACTTTAAGAAATGGGTCTACCAAGTGGAATCCATGACATGCGAGTGCGGAGAGGAGCAAACCACTGACCACCTGCTGCAATGCAACCTGAGCCCTGCCACATGCACAATGGAGGACCTTCTTGCGGCAACACCAAAGGCACTCCAAATGGCCAGCTACTGGTCAAAGGACATTTAATCAACTACCAAGCTTGCAAACTTTGTGCTTTGTTTGTTTGTTTTTGTTAAAAACTAGCTGTCTCCTGCCACACGTTGCTGTGGCCCACATGGGGGTTCTGTGTGGGAGGTTTGGCCCAATTTTATCGTTGGTGGGGTTCAGAACACTCTTTGATTATAGGTGAACTATAAATCCCAGCAACTACAACTCCCAAATGTCAAGATTCTATTGTCCCTAAACTCCACCAGTGTTCACATTTGGGCATATTGAGTATTCATGTAGAGTTTGGTCCAGATCCATCATTGTTTGAGTCCATAGTGATCTCTGGATGTAGGTGAACTACAACTCCAAAACCAAAGGACACTGCCCACCAAACCCTTCCAGTATTTTCTGTTGGTCATGGGAGAACTGTGTGCCAAGTTTGGTTCAATTCCATCGTTGGTGGAATTCAAAATGCTCTTTGATTGTAGGTGAACTATAAATCCCAGCAACTACCACTCCCAAATGACAAAATCATTTTTTTTTTAGTGAAGGACATACATTGGGTTGTTAGGTGTCTTGTTTCCAAATTTGGTGTCAATTCGTCCAGTGGTTTTTGAGTTCTGTTAATCCCACAAACGAACATTACATTTTTATTTATATAGATCAGTGGTTCTCAAGCTTCCGAATGCCGTGACCCCTTAATGCAGTTCCTCATGTGTTGGTGACCCCCAACCATAACATTATTTCCATTGGTACTTCGTAACTGTAATTTTGCTCCTGTTATGAATCGTAATGTAAATATCTGATATGCAGGATGTATTCTCATTCACTAGACCAAATTTGGCACCAATACCTGATATGCCCAAATGTGAATGCTGCTGGAGTTTGTGGGGAGGGGGGGATTCATTTCGTCATTTGGGAGTTGTAGTTGCTGGGATTTATAGTTAACCTATAATCAAAGAGCATTCTGAACTCCACCAACAAAAGAATCAAGCCAAATTTGGCACTCAGAACTCCCAAGACCAAGAGAAAGCACTGGAAGGGTTTGGTGGGCATTGACCTTGAGTTTGGGAGTTGTAGTTCACCTCTATCCAGAGAGCACTGAGGACTCAGACAATGATGGATCTGGACCAAACTTGGCATGAATACTCAATATTGCCCAAATGTGAACACTGGTGGAGTTTGGGGGAAAATAGACCTTGACATTTGGGAGTTGTATTGGCTGGGATTTATAGTTCACCTATAATCAAATAGCACTCTGAACCCAGCCCAAAATGGATCTGCACCAAACTTGGCACACTACCAACATGGCCAACATTAACTACTGGTGGGGTTGGGGGTTGTCATTCACCAACACCAACAGTAGTTGGTGTTGGTGAATGAACTACTGAACTACTGGTGGGGTTGGGAGTTGTCATTCACCAACACCAACAAGGATGAGGACAGGCAGAGAGATCTTCAGCCTCCTCTGCCAAAAGGGTTCCTAAGACCATCAGAAATATGTGTTTCCTGATGGGTTTTGGCGACCCCTCTGAAACCACCTCACGACCCCCCAGGGGTCCCGACCCCCAGGTTGAGAAACACTGATATAGATGTAATACAAATGTCTGGTTGCTCCTGATATGATAAATAAATGAATTATTATTTACTATTAATTATTATTATTATTAGAGGAGTGAATGTCCCTTCCTAAAGATAGATTTCTCTCCCTTTCTGATGTCTCACCCTCGTTCTTAACTGTGAGTCGTTTGCAAGTAGGATAGCTGTAACTCGGGGACTGCTTGTATCCAGATCCAGGAAAAGCTGGGAAACCTCTGTCAGGGGGAAATTCAGAGGGAGGACTGGTTTCCTCGGCAAAGGAAGTGTCAAGAGACCAGACACAACCAACTCCTAAAGCACACCTGAGGGAGCACAAGGAAATGGACTTCTGAGGAAACACACCGCCATTTCCTCCTGCTGCTGCCTCCCCTGACAACCTCGCCGCTCCCCACAACCCCCTTTCCTTCCTCTTACCGTCCCCGAGAAGCTCCCCAACCGCGGGCTCCGGAGGGGCTTCAGGCATCCCGCCAGACCCCACCGCGCTTCTCTTCCCTTCCATGCTGGCGTTTGCCAGCTCCGCCGTGACGCACTAATCCCGCGACGCGCCGACAGCCCGGCGGCCCATAGAACTAGGAAATAATAGAGACACAAGCAAACCTAGCTGATGTGCTCCTTTAGGAGGGAAAACGTGGCAGCCCTCTAGATCAGAATGAAGTAGAGTCAGAAAGACCAACTGGGAGGAGGGATTCCCAAATGCTAGGTTTTATTTTCAGAACTACAATTTCTGATATCCATCTCTGTGCGGATCATAATAAATTGTGGCAAGTTCTTGGTAGTATGGGCATACCAAATCACCTTGTCTCTCTCCTGAGGAATCTGTATAACAGTGGTTCTCAACCTGGGGGTCGGGAACCTTGGGGGGGGTCACGAGGGGGTGTCAGAGGGGTCACCAGAGACCATCAGAAAACACAGTATCTTCTGTTGGTCATGGGGGTTCTGTGTGGAAAGTTTGGCCCAATTCTATCTTTGGTGGGGTTCAGAATGTTCTTTGATTGTAAGGTAAAGGTAAAGGTAGTCCCCTGACATTAAGTCCAGTCATATCTGACTCTGGGGTGTGGTGCTCATCTCCATTTCTAAGCCAAAGAGCCAGCGTTGTCCGTAGACACCTCCAAGGTCATGTGACCGGCATGACTGCATGGAGCGCCGTTACCTTCCCGCCGGAGCAGTACCTATTGATCTACTCACATTTGCATGTTTTCGAACTGCTAGGTTGGCAGAAGCTAGGGCTGATAGCGGAAGCTCACGCCGCTCCCCGGAATCGAACCTGCGACCTTTCGATCAACAAGCTCAGCAGCTCAGTGCTGTAACCCACTGCGCCACCAGGGGCTCCTCTTTGATTGTAGGGGAACTATAAATCCCAGCAACTACAACTCCCAAAGGTCAAGGTCTGTTTCCCCCAATCTCCACCAGTGTTCACATCTGGGCATATTGAGTATCCGTCCCAAGTTTGATCCAGATCCATCATTGTTTGAGCCCACCATGCTCTCTGGATGTAGGTGAACTACAACTCCAAAACTCAAGGTCAATGCCCACCAAACCCAGTATTTTCTGTTGGTCATGGGAATTCTGTGTGCCACGTTGGGTTCAATTCCATTGTTGACAGAGTTCAGAATGTGCTTTGATTGTTGGTGAACCCTAATATAGCCCAGCAACTACAACTCCTAAGTGATAAAAACAATCTCCCTCAACCCCACCAGTATTCAAATTTGGGTGTATTGGGTATTTGTTCCAAATTTGGTCCAGTGCATGAAAATACATCCCTCATATAGAATTCATAACAGTAGCTAAATGACAGTTATGAAGTAGCAATGAAAATAATGTTATGGTTGGGGGTCACCACAACATGAGGAACTGTATTAAGGGGTCACAGCATTAGGAAGGTTGAGAAACACTGCTGTATAAGGACCAAGTAGCAACAGGAAGAACTGACTATGGAACAACAGACTGGTTCAAGATTGGGAAAGGCGTACGGCAGGGTTGTATCCTCTCACCCAACCTATTCAACTTGTATGCAGAACACATCATGCGATGTGCGGGGCTTGACAAATGCAAGGCTGGGGTTAACATTGCTGGAAGAAACATTAACAACCTTAGATATATTGTCGAAGGCTTTCATGGCTGGAATCACTGGGTTGTTGTAGGTTTTTTTGGGCTATATGGCCATGTAGCCCAAATTGGACATAGTATTCTAGGTGTGGTCTGACCAAGGAAGAATAGAGAGATAGCATGACTTCCCTGGATCTAGACCAGTGGTTCCCAACCTTTTTTTGACAAGGGAGCACTTTGACCATGGATTGCTCTCCTACATTAGTACCAAAAGGGTTACAAATCAGTTTTTGGTCAACGTAAGATTCGGTTTGGTTATTTGAGGTGCTGATTCAGGAAATTGTATTTGATAGACCACATCAGCTATAGTTTGTGATACAGAACAAATGCCATCCAGTAGTTGCCACCTGCTTGCCCTCGGAAAACCATATTTAATAATCTAGAGCTGATGTGATCTATCCAATGCAATTTTCTGAATCAGCACCCCAAATAATCTCAGGAGCAGGCCCTGGCGCCAATTTTCCCCAAATGTGTCATGGACCTTATTTTAGCTCTCACGGCCAACAGTGGGCTGTGGCCCACAGGTTGGGAACCACTGATCTATACTCCTATTTATGCAGACCAAAATCCCATTGGCTTTGTTAGCTGCCACATCACATTACTGGTTCATGTTTACCTTGTTGTCCATGAGGACTCCAATATCTTTTTCACACATACTGTTGTCGAGCCAGTCATCTCCTGTTATGTATCTTTGCATTTCATTTTTTTCTGCCTAAGTAGAGTACCTATATTGGATTGTTATTGTATATTATTATCAAATATAGGAGCCCCCGGTGGCACAGTGGGTTAAACCCCTGTGCCGGCAGGACTGAAGACCGACAGGTCACAGGTTCGAATCCGGGGAGAGACGGATAAGCTCCCTCTATCAGCTCCAGCTCCTCATGCGGGGACATGAGAGAAGCCTCCCACAAGGATGATAAAAACATCAAATCATCCGGGCGTCCCCTGGGCAACGTCCTTGCAGACGGCCAATTCTCTCACACCAGAAGCGACTTGCAGTTTCTCAAGTCACTCCTGACGACCAAAAAAAAATTCAAATATACAATTTCTTTCTGTATTCAAGTTTGATTTCACTTACCAAATTAAACTCTTAAGAGAAAATGAAAGATCAGAAAGATAAAGACTTTCTCAAAACTTTATTTTGGAAATCTTTTTTTTATAAAATTGATATGTGTAGCCTCACCACAGTATTGATTCTGTGTGTATCCATTCTGTTACTGAATAAACCAAAACACCCATCAATTTGAATGATATCCTTTTTTATAATAAGGCACTAGTTCGACTGACATTTTTCATCAAGTACACAAATACCAGACCTTCCAAGGAAGCTCACACCAAGCAGCTGATACATAGAACAATTCACTGGCATAACGTCAATGCTGTTAAAAAGCTTTGGATTTTAACTCCTGTTTTATTAATCTCTATCACCACTAGCAGTGTGTACCTCAAAACCAGTTTTACCAGATAAACATCTCATTTTTAATTTCAAATTGACAACACTGATGTAATACCCAAGTTTATGATAGTACAGTATCCAACCAATTTCATCATAAATATTATTTAGCCCTGAATTTGATTGCTAATCCCTACAAGAATAGACCAGTTGACTCAATGGCATTTATATACATTTTGGTTTTGCTGCTGTGTGTCTTTTAGTGTGGATTTACTTGATACATGCCTTTCAATAATTCTGGCCATGGTTCATTTGAATTTGGAAAGAAACTCGGGAATGTGAACAAGATTTGAGTCTCGTACCCATACTTGACTAATTTTTACAACCTCAGTACTATGTTAATATAATTCGCCTATTTTCTTAATTAATATTTTTATATTCGCAACATTGGAATATAGTGGCACTCTGATATCCACTGGAGTTTGGACTCAGGACCCCTGTAAATACCAAGATCTGTGGATAATCAAGTCCTATTACACACAATGGCATAAAAAAGGAAAAATTAGGATTCCTTCTGGGATTTCTAAACAAATTTATTCAAGCCATGGGTGTTGATTTTGTGGATGCAGAATCCATGGAAATGGAGGGCTCGCTGCATTGTTTTTTCACTGAAGAATATTGTTTCTTCCTTTTTAAAATATTGCATTTTTATTAGTCATAAATAGTTTCGCCCTTCTGGCAGTAGCACCTAGAGGTACCCTGAGAAATAAAGTCACATTGTCTTTGGCAGTATACAAACAGTCTAAATAATATTTGCCATTAATAACAAGTCCATTTATCCTTCTCTTCTTTTTCTTTCTTTCTCTTTGCGCGGTTGCTGGTTATATATGTGAAAGTAACACTGGGAGATAATGGCAATTATGTACATGTCCATCTCCAGAAGCTGTTTCTGCTATAGTTATGATGAACTTGCTTTCCATTTTGCCAGAATATTGATTTTGTGTAGGCTATCAAATAATTTTAATTAGACAAAATATGCAACGAGACAAAATAGTGTCAGAAACATCTGTAGCATAAGAGAATTGTTTCTTCTGGTGGAAAGTAAATATCCTTCAGCAGTCCTTCATGAAGCAAGCCTTCGCATAGCCTGGTAAAAGTAAAGTTTGAAAAAGAAACAAAATTATTTCAGAAATGAAAACTGTATTCTTCACAATCTTTGCAATGATGTCTTTACAATGATGACATGTATGGGGGCCGCAGTACCGCAGCAATTTAAACTGCTAGCTGCAGGAAAAGCGGCTGACAGGAGGGTTAGCAGTTCAAAGCGGCAAGTCGAGGTTTGCTCCTGACTGTCAGCCCTAGCTTCTGCTAACCTAGCAGTTCGAAAGCATGCAATGCAAGTAGATCAATATGTACCACCTTGGCAGGAAGGTAAAAACATGCTGGAAAAACACAATCAAAGATCCTTATGGACAACAGGCTCCTCAACATGAAAAAAATGGAACAGGAGTGGCCGGAGTTGAGCATTGCCTCCAGACGCCGGAGATGAAAAGGGGAAGGCCTTTACCTTGTCTCTGTGCTGTATGTCACTGTGTAAAAGGCACTGAATCTTTGCCTTATATGTGTACTGTAATCATCTCTTAGTCCCTCCAGGGAGATAAAGAGGAATATAAATAAAGTGTATTATTGTTGTTGTTATCATCATTATGGTAAAAGTATGTCTTATTAGAAACATGCACAATTCAAATATCAATGTTTCTGACTTCTCCTGCACAATCCTTTGGAATCCAATTTGATGAAAGAGCTGTTGTGTTGTGAGAGATCTCTATTAACCCTGTGATTTGCTGATAAACCTAGAATTACTTGAGCCTTGATAGATGATTCATTGAAGTTACTGAAACATCTCAACCACTAAGGCTCCATCTACACCGGGATTGTGGCGCAGCAAGCTGAGTGTCAGCTGCATTAAGGTCATGGGTTCGAAGCCAGCTCGGGTTGGAGTGGGTTTCCAACCAATTATGTGTAGCCTGTTGTTGACCTTTGCAACCCGAAAGACAGTTGCATCTGTCAAGTAGGAAAATAAGGTACCACCTGGCAAAAAAGTGTGGGGAGGCTACATTAACTGATTTATGAGGCCATAAAGAACTCCAGCAAAGCATTCCAGCAGGGAAGCATGCGGGAATGCGGAAGTGCTTCATCAGCGTCGCAGATGGATGATGAAAGCGACAGTTCCCCGGCGGCCAGAAAAAGTTAAAAATAGCCTCTGTCTATGTCTGTATATGTTTGTATGTCAAAATTGGCATTGAATGTTTGCCATATATGTGTACACTGTAATCCGCCCTGAGTCCCCTGCGGGGTGAGAAGGGCGGAATATAAAAGCTGTAAATAAATAAATAAATAAAATACACTGCCATATAAAATCCAGATTGAACTTGATTATTTGATAGTATAGATTCACATAATCCAGTTCAATGCAGATAATCTGGATTATCTGCTTTGATAATGTGGATTATATGGTAGTGCAGATCCAGCCTAAAGGGTATGGGCTATTTTAAAGACACTGCAAAGCTGTACAGTATTTGAGAAATGAACTTTTGCAGCATGGAAAGGCAACCAGTGTTAACATTTTGTTTGCAAGTTTGACCCTGTACATTTTCTGAGGTGGGAAAGGAAGTTAAAATGCAGGTGTCTTGTGTTAAATCAAGCCATACATACCTCTTCCTGAACATCAAGCTCGTCATTCTGGTGTGTTTCCAATAAATCTATTGGTTCGGTTGACTCTTGCATCAGTGAGATCTGAATAAAATGGTGAAGCATTATTATGATTGTGTAGATAGAAAGTATACTATGCTGCAGTAGCCGATGTATTGTTAAAGAACTAGGTATAATTCTACAATTTTTTTAAATAGAAAAGATATATATTGGGTGTTTTATAGAAGAAGCAAGACATTATAATCCAAATAAAACTAATGAAAACCATCACTATTGTTATATTTTTAAAATATTATTCAAATACCTCTCAATATATATACAGATATATAGGCATAAATTAATATCATTAGTTCCAACTATAGCAGGCTCCTTGAAGCAAAAATATTTACCTATGTGTATCAGCACTCATACACCTCTGGCTGAAACTAGCAACTGGGCTTAGGCCATAGACTACAAAATACGACAAAAGTTATTTCAAGAAGATTTTAATTATCCTACTATTCATTAGGCCTTTGAAATGAAACATTTCATTCCTGGTGGGGATTCCATGGATGCTCAGGGCACACCATTTTGAGTTTCTACAATATTTAGGTGAATACTTACTGTAAGAGCATAGAAGTTGTTACTTCAACTAAATTTGTTCAGTTCTCTGGGAGGGAATTGTCATTTTTATAAGATACTAGCTTAGGTACCCAACAATGCCTGAGTTAGATATTTGATAATTTTTAACATTATCCATTGGAAAAAGTCATTGTTTATGGATTTTGTGGACGGTCCCATGAATAAAATGCATAAGGATGTGGGTGCCCCGTAAATCCGCCTCAAACTCTATCAGTACTTAAAGTTGATCATGTTGGACATGTGTGCCAAGTTTGCTCTAGATCCACCATCAGTGGGGTTCAGAGTGCTCTCTGGCTGCGTGGTGAACTACAACTTTCTTCATGCTGGATCAGTCCCCCAAACCCCGCCAGCATGTCCTGTTGGTTGGGGTTGGTGGTGTTTGTGTGCCAAGAGTGGTCCAGATCCATCATTAATGGGGTTTAGCATGCTCTGACAGATTCAGGGTGAACTACAAATTCCTGGGTCAGTCCCCCAAACTTCTTCGATATGTTCTGGTGGCCATTTATTTATTTACTTTATTTCTATACCGCTTTTCTCAGCCCTCAGGCGACTCAAAGCGGTGAACAACATCGATACAAAACATCACAAAACAAGTATAGGATAATTAAAAACAATTGTAACATAACTCATTAACATCAGTATAACAATCATTAGCGTCTCAACAGTAAAATCAGAATCCATGGTGATTCTGTGTGCCAAGTTTGGTGCAGGTCCATCGTCGGTGGGGTTCACAGTTCTCTATGGATGCAGGGGGAACTATAACTTCTATCATGCTGGGTCAGTCTCTCAATCCCTCCAGTATGTTCTGTTGGTCATGGAGAGGATATTTGTGTCATGTTTTGTCCAGATCCATCAACAGTGGAGTTCAGCGTGCTCTCCAAATTCAGGGTGAACTACAACTTCCACCATGCTGGGTCAGTCCTGCAAACCTCTTCAGTGTGTTCTGTTGATCATGGGGATTCTGTGTGCCAAGTTTGGTGTAGGTCTGTCATCGGTGGGATTCACAGTTCTGTATGGATGCAGGGGGAACTATAACTTCTATCATGCCGGGCCATTCTCCCAACTCCTCCAGTATGTTCTGTTGCTCATTGAGGGGGGATCTGTGTGTCACATTTGGTTCAAATCCGTGATCGGTGGAGTTTAGAGGGCTCTCTAGATGCGGGGTGAACTACAAATTCCATCATGCTGGCTCAGTCCCCCAAACCTTTCCAGTATATTATGTTGGCCATGGGAGTTTTGTGTGCCAAGTTTGGTACAGATTAGTCATCAGTGGGGTTCACAGTGCTCCCTAGATGCAGTGTGAGCTATAACTTCCATCATACCGGGTCAAATCTCTCCAATATGTTCTGTTGGTCATGGGGGTTGTGTGTGCCAAGTTTGCCCCAGATCCATCATCGGTAGGAGTCACAGTGCAGTTACAGTTATCCATATTACAGTTGCTTGGATCTCAAATTGCTCTTCGGAGTAATGAAAAAGCAATAACACTATTTTACCAATTCCCTTTTTCTGTTGCCAAGTCTTGTTACAAAGAGACCTCAAATCTAAAGGAATTAATATATCAGAAGCACTAGGAAGCGGGGCAGGATAACATCTTTTTCTGCAAGTAAAATTCTGGAGCTTCTTAGAAGTCAGGCTTTAAGCTGTTTTAGGCAAATTAATAGAAGCAAAACTATGTCTGGATCCTTACCTTTTCAAATATGGGGTCCTGGATGTCTCTGTGCATGATCTGATTCTGTATGTGGAGTACGGCATCATGGACAGTCAGGAAAAATATTTCTGTTTTAATATTATCATCAAAAAAGGCACAGTGTTCCAGTGTCTTGATAATGTGGTCTGAAGAGGAAAAAGCATGTCACAAAACAACAAATTAAAAATAGGACAAGCAATATATATTTTCTTTGCTGGAAAATTACAACGATTTCTACATGCCATGTATAATCCCATGTATGTTATAAAACCTCTTCAGGATGCACCCAACATCGGATGTATGTTATAAAGCCTCATGCGGAAGCACCCAACCTCCCATGTATGTTATAAAGCCTCATCTGGAAGCACCAGCATCCCTTTTAAAGTGGACATAACAGGAATGACCACCTTAAGGATTTGGCTTGCACTCCACTCTCTATCAAGCACTTTGTCATACGTTCTCAATGCAATCTGTTCTACATTACGGGTAGATGTGTGTTTACCTAGGTGGGATGCGATATAAACTTTTACATCAATCCTCTCAAACTCCTTGAGAATCTGAAAAAGACAAAAAGATTAGGTTTATTTGAAATGTAACCTCAAAATCCTTTTTTTTCTTTTTGTTAGTCACCTGTTCTCAAAACTAAATTATATTATTAAAATAACTATTTCTACTTTGCTGAATATAAACCCAGGGTAAAGTCCAAATCTGTTTACGTGTATGATTTAAATCCATATGCATAAACATTGATATTCATTTCTGCTTTAATGTTTGTATATTTGTGGATTTTAAATTGTATGTAAATGCCTTTAATTTATGCTGCTTTGAGTCCCCTTTGTGGAGAGAAAAAGCAGGGTATAAATTAAAAATTCAATTTGTTTCATAAAGATCAAGTAGACAGAACATATTGTAAAGAACAAAAATAATTTTCTGGCCTTGCATCACACAAGGAGGGAGAGAGAAGTGTTCCTGTGTAACTAAGTCTGAACTGCTTAAAGTAACCACACGCTTTTAAGTCAATATTTTGAAACAGCTAAGCTTTATACCTGAATTGTTCCAGTTCTCTTAAATAAACATCATTGTTTTGTTGTTCACAACATCTGCCTCACGTGTGCCTCTGTGGGTGAAGTTTTAAAAACAGTTTCTTGCAGCAAACAAGAGTCTATGGTGGTAGCATATATTTTGAAGAATAATCTTTTAGTGTTACCTCAGAAACACAAGCCTGAGTGCTAAATCCAACACAATCTTTCCTAGGATACTTCCAGTAAGCCAAGGGCTTATCACTGCTTTTAAGGTTGTGGTGGCCAGAAGGTTTTCAAAAGGTTTTTCGGCCAAAAGAAAGTTCCAGCTTAGTGCAGCTTTTGGTTTTGGGCTTTTAAAACACAGAAGGAAGCTTCATTCCAATCACAAGTGGTGTTCTGCTTTAGGGATTTTATTCCCCAAATAAAGCCTCAATCCTTTATAGCACCCCATAGCTGAGGGGCCACCACTGAGAAGGCCCTGTCTCTCGTTCCTGCCAGCCGTACTTTTGACGAAGGTGGGACTGAGAGCAGGGCCTCCCCAGATGATCTTAAAGTCCTGGAGGGTTCATAAGGAGAAATCAAGGCATCCAAAGGTCAAGGAAGCCTGTATTTTAATTGAAATGAATATGTGCTTTCATTGTGCATGAATTACAGAAATCCATAAATGCGGGTGGCTATACTTGTTGTCACTTGTCACTATGCCTACAATGAAATTGGCTTACCGTTTTCATCACTCTCACCGCTACAACATCCAGAAAGGATACAGCTCCAAAATCAAAAATCAAGCTATGAAAAGGCACTTTGGGGACATTGACTTTGACTGGGAGTTCTGAATTCCAGTCCACTTGGATTTCTACTTCCTTGGTTGGGATGTCAAGTTCTTCTGGATCTTCTGGGTCTTCATCGGGTTCAAAAGCTTCATTAGCAGTACCAAAATCACTGATGATGCCATTCTAATTGGAAGATACACACACCATAGTAAGTATGTTAATTATTAGATAAGAATTGAAGTTTTGAATTTTCCTGTTGATAAAATGTTTGCAATATGTTGATGGGAAACTAATCTTTCAGATAGTATCTATGTCATAATTTTTTACACACTAACTTTGATTAGGAATGCGATTAAGGGCAATTGTTCAATTGTCTAATAATGCATGTAGGCATATCTCATATAAAGAATACATATATGTGCATATAAGAATCATAGAATCATAGAATCAAAGAGTTGGAAGAGATCTCATGGGCCATCCAGTCCAACCCCCTGCCATGAAGCAGGAATATTGCATTCAAATCACCCCTGACAAATGGCCATCCAGCCTCTGCTTAAAAGCTTCCAAAGAAGGAGCCTCCACCACACTCCGGGGCAGAGAGTTCCACTGCTGAACGGCTCTCACAGTCAGGAAGTTCTTCCTAATGTTCAGATGGAAGCTCCTCTCTTGTAGTTTGAAGCCATTGTTCCGCGTCCTAGTCTCCAAGGAAGCAGAAAACAAGCTTGCTCCCTCCTCCCTGTGGCTTCCTCTCACATATTTATACATGGCTATCATATCTCCTCTCAGAAGTTCGTTCCATGTATTCAATATTATTAGGAAAGAAGAAAATGGATCAGAGGCCAGTATCAAATTTGGGTCACTATACCAACAGCACTCTAGGTTGTAGCTATGAGTGTAATTTTATGAGTTTGCATAAGGAGTTAGAGTTATGTAATTTTATGAGTTTGCATAAGGAGTTATTCAGGAGTTATTCAGTCCACTTGGATTTCTACTTCCTTGGTTGGGATGTCAAGTTCTTCTGGATCTTCTGGGTCTTATACTTACACTCTCCCTACAGTTAACGTGGATTTCTACATCAGTTTCCTTCTCCCAACTTTTTCATCTCTCTAACTCTTGCTAAGACTTCTTGCTTCTGTTCTACCTTGTCTTCCAAGGAAAGTGAAGCACACACATAGGTGTGCTTTAAACAGTTATCTTTCAGAATATCTCTTTGGCAACCACAATGCCAGTCTCTCTTGTAAAGTACTACCTTTTAATACAAGCAAAGAAAAATGCTAGTATATTGTATGCTAACCAAATTGTAGATAGATACAATCCTGATTTGTCACCTTCTGTTTGGATTTTCTTATGCTATAAACATTAATAATAGATAGCTACATACTGCATTTTGAAGGGGGGAAATAGATCTCATGCACATACATTGAACCAAAACGAGTATTCTTTTTCAAAGAGGGCTTAAAATCACTAAGTAGAAATAGGAAATTGATACATTACTTTTGTTGCTTTTAATTTTCCCTTCTTGATCAGCTTTTGTATCTTTCGCAGAGCTTTGAGCCTTTTGTTATAAACCCGCATGGCATCAAATCCAACCTGCAAATAACAGAATGGAGAAAAAGTATTCTACTGTTGTTTTTTCAGGTATGCCAAGAAGAAAAACACACTGGGAATAGTCAGTTGATGTCAATGGGATTGAGAGTATTATAAAAGTTGCATCCTGTCTTTCTTCCATTCTGAAACTCAAAGATGCATATACTGAGTTCCCAGCCAATTGCCCATCCATTCATTTCCCATCCAGGCAAATTTCACGGACTTCTGTGCCTGGACATTGCACACTATTGTAGACTGTGGTTAGTGTAAACCAAAAATATTCTGGGTTGTTGTAGGTTTTTTCAGGCTATATGGCCATGTTCTAGAGCAGGGGTCCTTAAACTAAGACCCGGGAGCCGGATACAGCCCTCCAAGGTCATTTACCTGGCCCTCGCTCAGGGTCAACCTAAGTCTGAAATGACTCGAAAGCACCCAATAAGAACAATAATCCTATCTAATCAGCCAAAAGCAGGCCCACACTTTCCACTGAAATACTAATAAGTTTATATTTGTTAAAATTGTTATTCATTTTTATTATTTATTGTTTTAAAGTGTTTTTTGCACTACAAATAAGATATGTGCGGTGTGCAAAGGAAGTCATTCATGCTTTTTCCAAATCATAATCCGGCCCTCCAACAGTTTGAGGAACTGTGACCTGGCCCTCTGTTTAAAAAGTTTGAGGACCCCTGTTCTAGAGGCATTCTCTCCTGACATTTCACCTGCATCTATGGCAAGCATCCTCAGAGGTTGTGAGGTCTTAATTTTTAAATATTCTTAAATATCACTGATTACTCACAGTTGATTTGAGGCTGCTTCTCAAGCCATCGATGTTAGCATAAAAAATAGGACTTGAAAATCTGAGAATCTTCACTCCTTCTGGTTCAACAACCTGTTGTGAAAATAATTTTCAGTTGAAACAAGCATGCATTTATTTATTTGTTGTGTCAGATCAACCAGTCAATTATATTACATTTCTAACAGAACAAAGCAAACAAACAGATAATTGTGCCGGTGTTATTGCCATTCTATCTATTATGAATGGCTAAACTGAATGTCTTCCTATCTTGATTCTTTTTAACCACCCTGATTGAAATGCAATTATTTCTTTACTAGCTATCCCCTGCCACATGTTGCTGTGGCCCAGTCTGTGTATATGTGTTTTGTGTGTGTATATATGTGTATATATGTGGTTTTGTGCATGCATTGTAATGTTTTTTTTAATCTTTTGACTTTTAAGTCTCTTCCGCTGTGTTTTTCAGTGTTTCTATGTGTGATGGTCACTCGTTGGCATGATAGGTGTATTGTGTCCAAATTTGGTGTCAATTTGCCCAGTGGTTTTCGAGTTATGTTAATCTCACAAACGAACATTACATTTTTATTTATAGATGAATGGCTAAACTAGATGTCTTCCTATCTTGATTCTTTTTAACCACCCAGGTTGATATGCAATAAATTCTTAATGTGATAGCTTCCTTTATGACCACAAAGCTCTCGTTTCAGTTATATACTTAAACATTTACCTTCTCCTTAAGACTTTAACCTCATCACACATGAAAAAATAAGCATCCTAGGACACTTCCACCCCGGTTCACTCATGGAGTCCCACACCGTGCATAAAATGATGTAGGCTGACTTCCAGTGGGACTCCATGAGTGAACTGAAGAAGCAACATGGTGAGATGCTGCACCACCAATACAGGAGCCTCCCTGTGTTTTGTTAGGAACAACAGGGCTACTGCAGGCTTAGGCCACGTGGCAACGCTTCCCCACGTGTGATGGGGAAGTGTCAGTTTCCGGCCAGCGTGCCGGGAATGCCCTGCTGCCGCCCCAATTCAACATAGAGGCTGGTGAATCACAACGCTAGACCTCATCCATGTGATGAGGTCCTTAATCATACCAACTCGCTATGCCACAAAAGTCACATTAATGTAGATAATGGATATATCCTAAGATGAGCACCTTCAATATTGCACCTTTCTTTATGAGCAGAACTGTGTTGGTTTGCTAATATGTGGTACCATTGTGGTCCCATAATCACATTCTCTATATCAAGATTTGTACATTAAAAAACAAAGCAACCACTTTGGGAGCAGCTAGGAAGAAGGAGAACCCCACACCCTGATGTCATGTGAGAGCCAGTATGCTGGCAGAGAAGCAGAAGGGACCCATTACACTAAGATAAATAGTGGAAGTGGTGGATTTTACCCATCAGTAGCTGGGAAAATAATTGGGGGGGGGGGAGGAGAGACAAACTGGTAGTGGGATGCACAGGACATCATGTGATAGCTACCATCACCAAATCTAATGATCCAGCTGCAAGTTCCTATGCTAAGACAGAGTTATGTGTAACACAGAAATAACAGTTATTGCCATTTCCCTCTCTTTTAAAAACATCCTACAGCAATCTAATGACAGATACTCAGAAAAGCAATTATTTCAGGATGCTTTTAGTGATGAAGCAAAGATATATAGTAATGTATTGATTGCAACTATATCATACACATGTTCTTATATCAAAAATAAGAAAATCGTAGCATGGGTTGTGACCTTGCACACTTCATGCTGCACTTAATTCTACCTTGGCCAATATGTCATATTTAACTTCACTTAATTTTTCCTAGAAATAAATTTCAACCAACCACAAAAGAAACCTTAATGCAATACTATTTAGATGTGAGTGAAGAGATAACTTGCTGTAAAGTCTTACATTTTTGTATTCTTTGATGTTTTTATATAGGTCTGTCCCAGAAATACTGCCAAGGCTGCCCCAGGAAGGACTGAAACAAAAAGAAAATAATTGATCAAAGTGCATATTCAACACTTAAATTATACAGAACAATTAGTTGCCAGCCAGTGTTAACTGAGCTGTGATTAATCTCATGACCTGTGAACCAGATAATAAAGAACAGGGAAGACTAATTGGTTCTTTTGTGCTAATTGCCAAGCGACTGATTCCCTAGTAGAATGGTTCTTAAACTTGGTTTATGGAGGACTACTATTCTGTCTGATTATGCTTTGTGGTCCATGACATTCTCTTATCTTGTGGCCAGCCATGAGAAAGGATGCTTGAAACACTCCAGAGTTAAAGATTAATATTTGTCTTCTTTAGTTCTGATATAACTTATACATATTATGTGCTGTCGCATGCTGGGCCTGAAATAATGTCTGTTTACAGGATGCGCCTTCTGTATGCCCAACGGGACACCGGGGTGCCTCAGCTGAAGGGCCCCTTAGATTTCCCAACACAAAGTTCTATTTAGGCTCAAAATAAGTTCAACAAAGTTCTTTATTTGGGCTTAAATCTTCAAACAAATGAATTAAACACTTTATAACATTGGAAAATGACACCTCAGGTAAGATTGAATTCCTTCGACGTAAAGCAGGAAAACTCTGCTTTGTGACGAAGTAATCTGACAGCTGGAAAGACCTGGGTCTTTCAGAAGACCCGGGTCTTTCCAGCTGCGGGTGCTGTGTGGATTGGGCCTGGGGATCGCATTATGCGACTTCCAGTGCCATCCACACAGCTGACTCTGATTTCTTGGGCTCTTGGAGCCCAACAAACCCAAGACACCCACGCCGACCCCTCCCTCCAGAAAAACCTTTTAAAAAGAAAATAACTTTCCTAGCCACCATTCCCCCTTCTCTGGAACTCTCCTGGTGCGTAGTAATGACGCACCAGGAGAAGGGAAGGAGGAGGAAAATTGCACCTGTCCCCCCTTCTCCATTTCTACATACCAGGAGAACTCTGGAAAAGGGGGAATGCTGGCTGTGTAAGTTATTTTCTTTTAAAAGGCTTTTCTGGGGGGGTTTGTTTTATGTCCGGGTGCCCTGCCAGAAAGTCCAGCATGGTATCTGGACACCCCCTCCCCTGAGAAAAGCGTGGATGTTGGGGAGGAGGTTTGTGGGCTTCAACCCAGGCCCAACCGAGTTAAAGGAACCCAACTACACCCAGGTTGAAGTCCTTCGTGGAACCCCCCAATCATACATTGTAATAATGAAATGTATGCGAACACAACATATCTCAAGAAAACTGTTAATTTATATTTTTCAAATATATGATTCATGGCTTATTTCACATATATTCAGAGGTTGGGTTGTTGTAGGTTTATCAGGCTATATGGCCATGTTCTAGAACAGGGGTCCTCAGACTTTTTAAACAGAGGGCCAGGTCACAGTCCCTCAAAAGGTGTGGACCTGCTTTTGACTGATGAGATAGGATTGTTGTTGTTGTTGTTGTTGTTGTTGTGTGCTTTCAAGTCGTTTCAGACTTAGGGTGACTCTGAGCAAGGGCCGGGTAAATGACCTTGGAGGGCCGTATCCGGCCCCCGGGCCTTAGTTTAAGGATCCCTGTTCTAGAAGCATTCTCTCCTGGTGTTTGCCTGCATCACAACCTCTGAGGATGCCTGCCATACAGGTATGTAGCCGGGGGGGGGGGGGCTTGAGGGGCTTCAGCCCCCCCCCCCCCAATTCTCATGGTGGTTCGCAAAAAGGCCTTACTGGTGCATTATTTAAACTGTTATGTTTATTCATATCATGATCTGATCACCATACTCAATATATCCCATATGCATGGGGGTATTGGGGTAATGATACAAAAGGTTTGCTAGGGTAGACCCTCTTTCACTCAGACTCAGCCCCCCAAACCACCCCCCCAGCCCCCCCGAACCCCCCTGAAAAAACCCCCCCCCCCCCCCCCCGAATCGAAATCCTGGCTACGGGCCTGCTGCCATAGATCCAGGCGAAACTTCAGGAGAGAATGCTTCTAGAACATGGCCATATAGCCCGAAAAACCTACAACAACCCAGTGATTCTGGCCATGAAAGCCTTCAACAATACATTGATTTAGAGGTTTCTCATTATGTTCGTGATGCACCCACACATTGTAGCTGACACGCCAATGGTGGCAATACATGGTTGGTAAGCTCTGCTTTAGTGGTTGGATTGTTGAACTCCAATTTAGAATGGGTCTAATTCCATTATGAGTATAATATAAGTACCCTCAAATCTTGAGTGAATTCAGGAATTGTATTAATTTATTTGACAGAGCTGTCAAGGTGGTAAAACTCCCTTGTGTTTGTGATACTTACAACTGAACTCTCAGCACAACAGTCAGCAGCGCAAATACTAATCCAGCAAGTAATCCCAAATCCAGTCCAAGGATAATGGATGCTATACAGGTGAAAACCCAGATCATCTGGAAAATTGTTAACAAAAAAAGAGAGAGAAGCTGATGGTGCACCTTGCAGAACATGGCCCAGTTTTCACTGAGATGATAAACTGATGTCTGACATGTTTACTTTGCTAGTGGAATCAATACAGATTGTTTTATTATTATGATCATTATGGTATTTTATGTGTGACTTGACAAAGCAACACATAACTCTTTTTGCCTTGGGGGTGCATCTCTATTGCTTGGATCTTCAGTGGTCAATAAACCTAGCCTTGTAGGTGCTTGCTCAGTACAACACTCCCCCCCCCCCCCAGTTACTTGAGGTTTCAATTATTTATTAATTGAAATGAAAGGCAGGTGATAGGGCTGATCTTAATTCAAAATATCACCAACATTACACAGATTTATTGGAAAAAAATTAAAGACTCACAGCATCCGCTTTACTTTGCCTCCACAATCGGGGGACGTCACCTATTTGCATGAACATCCCTTTCAAGTTGGCAATGACCACAGCTGCCAATACAGACTGTAAACAGAGAAAGAAGCATTAACTGCATTGTTCCAAGAAAATAACTGCAAAGGAAGCACATTGGTATATCACGTTGTATAACAAGATGTAGAAGTAGTAGTAGTAGTAGAAGAAGAAGAAGAAGAAGTACCAGTAGTAGTAGCAGTAGTAGTAGGTATCACAAGCCTGAAAAGGTTACGGAAAATGAACATGTGAAACTACTCTGGGACTTCCGAATTCAGACAGACAGCATTTTGGAGCACAATACTCCTGACCTCATGATCATGTTAAAAAACAAAGTATGTACTGTCGATGTTGAAATCCCAGGTGACAGCAGGACTGAAGGGAAACAACTGGAAAAGCTGACACAATATGAGGATTTAAAGATTGATGTTCTGTCGCGCACTGGGCTTGATATAAATTGCTTTTAAAATAAGACGTGTAACTTTAGCCCAGCGGGAAGCCAGGGGGCCCAAAGAAAAATTTGTAAGGATTTTCACCATAAACAGTCTTTAGAGTGTTTGTGAAATATAACAAAGTCTTTTATTGGTGAACAATCAACAGAAACTTCCTTTGTCTTCAAAAGGTTAAACAAATGCTTCCAGGCTTTGTGCAACTGGTGGCTTCTAACTGTTACTTTACTCTAAAGGAAAATCCCTTTCCAAACTTCTCCCAGGCTGACTGTGAACCTAAACCTAACTGATGTGGGCTCCACTACCGGGTTGAACTGCGTCTCAAAGCACCGAGTGGACCTACCAGTAGGCCTGTAGTCACTTCAGCTGGAGTTCTTAGATATTCAAAGCTGCTTTTCCCTCCGAAATTCCTCAGAGCTTTAGGGCTGTTTCCCTGGGAATCTTTGGGAATCCTTTTGCTCTTAAGACTGTTCTCCCCCGGGAAGTCTTAAGGGTTGAAGCCTTTGTACAGGAGAAGTCTGTATACGTCCTGTACATTGACTTTCCTTGCTGAGACTGACTGAAAATGGCTCCCTTCCCTTCTCAATTGTCCTGAACAGGGGGCGGAACCAAACTTAATGATGATGGACAGGGGGCCTGCCCTATAACTGCAAACTTTAACAGGAAGCCACCCTTCTGCAGAATCCCAAGCCTTGGGCTGCAAGCAAACACTTAATACAAGGCAAATAAAGTGGGAGCTTCTGGTACAGCTGTACCAGCACAATCGAACTGCAAAGACTCTGGCACAAGCCAGTAAAGGTGGCCCCAGTGGTGATCGGCACACTGAGTGCAGTGCCTAAAGGCCTTGGCCTGCACCTAAACATAATCAGCGCTGACAAAACTACCATCTGCCAGCTGCAAAAGGCCACCTTACTGGGATCTGAATGCATCATTCGCTGATACATCACACAGTCCTAAACACTTGTGAAGTGTCCAATGTGTGATCCAATTCAACAGTCAGCAGAGTGTCTGCTGTGGACACATCTTATTGTGTTTCAAATAATAATAATAATAATAATAATAATAATAATAATAATAATAATTCGTGCCTGCCTCTCCTCATGGCTCGAGGCACGTTACAGCATAATTAAAACACATAAACATTGTAAAATTCTGTAAACACACATATTAAAATGTATTTCTATAAAAATACATATTAAAATATATAGAACAGAGATTAAACACCAGATACAAGTTTAATAAAATTCATGCTTCAAACTGTAAGAGAGGAAGAGAGCCGAGAAGAGAAAATAGTTTTTACTTTATAAATGGCAGGTCTAAACACAAAGATGTTTAATAATTATGATAATAATAATAATAATAATAATAATAATACCTTTTGCAAAGGTTCCAGCAATTTTCCTAAAGCAACAATTGCAATAAGTACAATTGCAGCTGAGATTATTCCAGCAACCTGAATGGGAGAAGTGTTGGATAATACAGAAAATTAGTTTAAAACTTTTACTGCAGATTGCTGCTTTTAAAAATAATGCAATGACAATCTCATAAACAATAATTATAATACTCAAGTGGCACAGTAGTAATAAAAACATGTGGATGTTTTAATTGGACCTTTTTTGATTTATATGCTTTTTAATTCTATTTGAAAACACAACAAAGATGGAAGCCTTGGGAAGTCCTCCGTATTTTTGGTGCTGGTAGAGAAAACACCCTGTTTCATGTATCCTTATAAGAATTAAGGAAAATTACTACAAAACAATATGGAGGTGGTATCTAACTCCCATTAGATTAAATCAGATTGATAAAAAAAATACTCAAATCAGTGCTGGAGAGGCTGCCAGGAACTAGGGACTTACTTTCATATGTGGTGGTCATGTAAAATTATACAAAAATTTTGGGAAAGTGTATTTAAAGAAATAAGAGCAATAATAAAAATAGAGATTGAGATTACACCAAAATTAGCATTATTTCTTATACATGATACTATAATTCCCTTACAAGAGGAGAAAGAATTGATTTTTAATTTGATAACAGCAGCTAAATTGTTAATAGCAAAAAACTGGAAAGAAAGAAAAAAGAAATTCAATTAGAAGAATTGTATAGGGAAATATGGAATATAGCGATTAATGATAAGCTAACTTGTAATATTAAAATTAAAAGGGGAATATGGAAACAAATGGGGAAAATTTATTGAGTATGTGTTTAATGAGGGAAAGTGATAGAGTTATATGTACTATAAGTTGTAATGGAAATTTAAAAATAATAAGAAATATGATTAAAGACGTTTTTGATGTTTTAAAAAAACCAAGGTTGTCCTGTCTTCCCTAGTTTATTTGCCATGGCAATAGAACCTTCAGCTAATTTAATTAGAAAGGAAAAAAATAAATAAAAGGATTTAAATTAGGCAAGGAAGAAATCAAAGTTAATTTATACGCGGATGATGGCATGATACTATTAGTGAAACCTGGAGAATCCATAAGGGAAGTAGTAAATTTTTTTTTTAAATTGAAACATCAGGTCTTGTAATCTTGTAACAAATCTTGAAAAATCAGAGATTAGTCACCAAAAAAGAGTTTAAAAAATCCAAACAATCCTCGGGATAAGATTTGGGGAAAAGAAATCTACCATATATACTCGAATATAAGCTGACCCAAATATAAGCCAAGGCACCTAATTTTACCACAAAAAACTGGGAAAATGTATTGACTCAAGTATAAGCCGAGGGTGGGAAATGCAGCAGCTACTGGTAAATTTCAAAATAAAAATAGATACCAATAAAATTATATTAATTTAGGCATCAGTAGGTTAAATGTTTTTGAATATTTACATAAAACTGTAATTCAAGATAAGACTGTCCAACTGATTAAACCATTATTCTAACCTTCTTAAATGTAAATATGCTTACATGTCCTCAAATAATAATAAATAGAGTTAAATAATAATAATAGAGTAAAATAATGGAATGTAATAACAGTAATAATAGAGTATAATAAATGTAATAATAATAGTAATAATAACAACAACAACAACAAAGTAAAATAATAAATAACATTGACTCGAGTATAAGCCGGGGGAGACTTTTTCAGCCTAAAAAAATGAATGAAAAACTAGGCTTATACTCAAGTATATACAGTAAATACTTGGCAGTGTAGACTCATATAATCCAATTGAAAGCAGATAATCTGGATTTTATATGACAGTGTAGATGGGGACTTAGTAGCCATTAAAATGCCCCAGTCCCCTTCTACACTGCCATATAATTCAGATTATGAAAGCAGACAATCCACATTATCCGCTTTAAACTGGATTATATGAGTCTTCACTGCCATATAATCCAGTTCAAAGCAGATAGTCTGGATTTTATATGGCGGTGTAGAAGGGGCCCGTTATCTCTCTCCTCCTTCCACTTTTATCTTTGTCTTAAGTTTATTTCAGTGCTCACATAGTTTGTACTGTATTAATTCAGCAGAAGGGATTCAATAGGAGGAAGCAGAGTCTTGTTCTTTCAAAGCCAAAGTATCTAAATTTCAGGTTCAGTCTACTTAGAACAGTAGTTTTGTGCATTCTCCCTCATTAGGAACATTTGTCTCTTATTGCTTGGCCACATCCTTTTCATTACACTCTGATGTAGCCTGCTACAGATGTGTCCCAGCTTTCACCTATGAAATGTTAGAGGGCATGGAGTAGATCCAGTGAATCAATAGGAACCTGCCAAGTCAGGGCATATCTAAATTCCATTGACTGAACAGCTTTGTTCTAGTTTGGATAAATAATTCATTTGAGGTCTCACTTTCACATCACTCCCTCAACATCGCTCGATTCAATATCAAGACATATAGGTTCTTGCAGACACAGAAATACTGTATGAGTGATCTTTTAATATTAATTGTCTGCTAAATGAGTTACCTGGGTTTTTCCACCAGTGCTTTCCTGGACTGCTGTGCGAGACAGAGCAGTGGTTGCAGCGAAACATGAAAAAGCTCCAGAAAAAATATTACAGATCCCAAAGGCAATAAATTCCTAGAAGATTAGAAAACCAAACGATTAAATATTTTCTTCTTTTCTTTGCAGCGTCACTCATTCATTGCTTCTTCTTTAAGCAGCATCAGTTTATTTTAATTATCTTTCCATCATCACAATCATAAACAACAGTAGTTAGAAATTTGTGCAGTTCTATTGTGTGCTTAATCTACACTGTAGAATTAATGCAGTTTGATACCACTTTAGCTACCATGACTCAATGCTGTGGAATCTTGAGATTAAAATGATTACTCCCTTTATTTATTTATTGTGTCAGGCAACCGAACAGTTGTATTACATTTTTTAACAGAACAAACAAACAAACATACAAAAACACAGAGTTTGTAAGCTTGGTAGTTGATTAAATGTCCTTTGACCAGTATCTGGCCACTTGGAGTGCTTCTGGTGTTGCAGCAAGGAGGTCCTCCAGTGTGCATGTAGCACGGCTCAGGTTGCATTGCAGCAGGTGGTCTGTACTTTGCTCTTCTCCACACTCGCATGTCGTGGATTCCACTTTGTAGCCCCATTTCTTGAGGTTGGCTCTGCATCTCGTGGTGCCAGAGCGCAGTCTGTTCAGCGCCTTCCAAGTCGCCCAGTTTTCTGTGTGCCCAGGGGGGAGTCTCTCATTTGGTATCAGCCATTGATTGAGGTTCTGGGTTTGAGCCTGCCACTTTTGGACTCTCGCTTGCTGAGGTGTTCCAGCGAGTGTCTCTGTAGATCTTAGAAAACTATTTCTTGATTTAAGTCATTGATGTGCTGGCTGATATCCAAACAGGGGATGAGCTGGAGATGTCACTCCTTGGTCCTTTCACTATTGGCTGCTACTTCCCGGCGGATGTCAGGTGGTGCAATACCGGCTAAACAGTGTAATTTCTCCAGTGGTGTAGGGTGCAGACACCCCGTGATAATGCGGCATGTATCATTAAGAGCCACATCCACTGTTTTAGCGTGGTGAGATGTGTTCCACACTGGGCATGCATACTCAGCAGCAGAGTAGCATAGCGCAAGGGCAGATGTCTTCACTGTATCTGGTTGTGATCCCCAGGTTGTGCCAGTCAGCTTTCGTATGATATTGTTTCTAGCACCCACTTTTTGCTTGATGTTCATGCAGTGCTTCTTGTAGGTCAGAGCACGGTCCAGAGTGACTCCCAGGTATTTGGGTGCGCTGCAATGCTCCAGTGGGATTCCATCCTCAGAGCTCAGGATGCTTGTCTGTTCTTGAGATGAAAAGCACATGTTTGTGTTTTAGATGGATTAGGGATCAGCTGGTTTTCCCTGTAATAGGCAGTAAGGGCACCTAGAGCTTCGGAGAGCTTCTGTTCAACCATCTCAAAGCTCCCTGCTTGAGCGTTGATGGCATGGCATCAGCATAGATGAAACTCTCTGCCCTTCTGGCAGTGGCTGGTCATTTGTGTAGATGTTGAACATGGATGGAGCAAGCACGCTATCCCCTGAGGCAGGCCGTTCTTCTGTTTCCGCCATCTGCTTCTCTGGCCCTGGAACTCAACAAAAAAGCTCCTGTTTTGTAGCAGGTTTCCTATGAGGCGGGTGAGGTGGTCGTCCTTTGTGAGATTATACATTTTTCTCAGGAGGAGGCGGTGGTTCACAGTATCATAGGCTGCTGACAGGTCTATGAAGACAGCTCCTGTGATCTGCTGCCTTTCAAAGCCATCTTCTATGTGCTGAGTCAGGTTCAGCACTTGCGATGTGCAGCTTTTGCCTTTCCTGAAGCCAGCTTGCTGTGGGATCAGACAGGGGTCTATGTTTTCCATAATTCTATGCAAAATAAGTCTCTCCAGAACTTTGTAAAGATGGCATAACAGGGAGATTGGTCTATAGCTTTTTGGATCATTATGGTCTTTGCCTGGTTTCAAGACTCTTGCTTTCCTCCAGATTTTGGGGATCTGACAGGATGCAGTGCAGTTGTTCATCAGCTCCAGCAGCCAGCGCCTTGCTTTTGGACCAAAGTTCAGATTACTCCCTTGATTTTACAGCATTGAGCCATGGCAATTAAGGTGGCGACAAACTATACCAATTCTATGATGTAGATACAACCTAACTGACATCCTCCACAATAAGCCCACCATCACATTGCCATTATTATGAAAGATAGCAAGATTTGGTGGGTAGGAAATAAAATATACACATCTAATAAATTTCTTTTTAGCAAACTGTATTAACTATAGGGACAGTTGCATCTAACAGCACCTAACAATTTTGGCTTGTTGTATTCAGTCTCTATTCTTACATTTTAGGCTATAAACGGACAAACTTGGATTGATTTTAATTCCAAAATACGCAATCCTTTGTTTCCTTGTTACCCTTGCACTATTTCAATTTGGGAATTTTTTATATTAAATTTATGTTTAATATTATAATGTAATACAATATAATAATATGATATTGAAATTATATATTTTATATTACATATATTATTACTTATAATATTACAATATAATGGTATAGTACAATATAGTAATGTATAATACTGATATTGTACTATGCTAATAATATAATATATATATATATATTGCGTGTGTGTGTGTGTATGTGTATCTCTCTTGTAAGCCACTCTGAGTCCCCTTCGGAATAGGAAGGACAGCATATAAATGTTGTGAATAAATAAATAAATAAATGTGTGATACAAGCAATCCCCAAGTTACAAATATCTGTGTTTATGTGTTGAGAGCTGCAACGTGTGTTTGAACGTGGGTGTGGCATTTCAGATGACTAATGAATGTGGTACTATGACTTAAGAGAATAGTCTGCCTGAGTGTTCTTCACCACCTGGTGATGAATGCTAGTGTAATTAAAAATCCCAACCACATTGATGATTTCCCCTGTTTCTTTTCTGTTGCCAATAGTAACCAATCAGAGCTCTGCTTCCATTCCTTTTATTGCTGTGGTAAAATGATGGCACTGCAATTGGTTGATTTTTCTTATGCTGCTGAGGTGTAAGAAAAGCTGTGCTGTGGTTGGTTTTTGTTTCTTCTGCTGCTGTAGTTTAATGAAAGCAGCACTGCAAATGGTTATTTTTTCTTAAACTGCTGAGGTAAAAGGACAGCTGCGCTGCGATTGGTTGCTAGAGCTCAGTTTTCATTTTTTGTACTGTTTAGGTATATTGAAAGCTAGATTGGGTTTGGTTACTATGGGCTACATGGATTTTCTTTTGGACAACTTTCATAAGAGTGGGTGCTGAGATCTTTTCTGTGGCCTCTTTGTCTACTTCACATTTGCTAGTTTTACTGTAAAAACATGCACATATTTGAACACAATGATGTGTCATGATTTCATTTTACTATTAAAACACGCACATTTTGGATAGCAATGTTGTGTTAAAATTTCAAGTCAACCGGCCGTCTACTTTTTGAGTTTTGTGTGCACAAATATATGCAGCCTGATATTTTATATATAATGTGTGTCTATATCCATAGATCTAATGTTCTGTTTACACTGTAGTTGTTTGGAAAACGTTTAGCCACACATACCTGATTTCCATCAATGGCATAGTCATATTTGGTCGCATACACTTTACCTACGGATACAGCTATTGCATAAGCCACAATAGCGATGGAAAAGGATGATGCTATTATATCTCCAAACATGCTGACAGCTGGATTTATAGGAGGCAGAAATCTTTAAAATAAATATTAGAAGAACATGAAATTACTTATGTATCTATGTCTTCAATAAATACTATAGATATTAGCATTCTCAACAAGTTAATATTATTATATTCTTTTAGGGCATGCTGGAGTTGTGGTTCAACATAATATCTATTAAAGCTTCAACAGAGAGGGGAGGTGAAGTTAATTTTCAAGACAATAGCTGCATCATGTCTTATGATGGGAATCAAATAATGCAGGCATCCATCTAGAGCTGAAATAGTTAATTTCTTTCAGTTGCTTTCAGCAAATACAATCTTCTACGGGATGGAAAAGCCAAACATAATACATTTTTGTTTGCAGGTTATAAATGTCATTTCGTAATTGTTCTATCATAAAAAATGGGGAAACATTATAAAACTGCAAAAACTTTGTTTTTGCAGGACATCCTGCAACATATTTTGCTGAAGTTTTTCAATTAATATCTCATAGGTTGCTTCCAGGCAGGCCTCAAAATGCGGGACCTTTCAGACTTTTACCTGAGGCATCCAAACAATGCCTCTGGTAAAAGCAAATTAATTCGAGACAAAGCTGGTAAACCTTGCTTTGTCCCAAATTAAATAGATACCTGGTAACACCTGGATCTTTGGTAACATCTGGGCCTTACCAGGTGTGGGCCCAGTTTGGTGCAGGTTTAAGACATGTCTGGAAGCACCCAGACATGAATCTTAGCCAATTCAACATACCGTATATACTCGAGTATTAGCCGACCCGAATATAAGCCAAGGTACCTAATTTTATCACAAAAAACTAGGAAAACGTATTGACTCGAGTATAAGCCGAGAGTTGGAAATGCATCCACTATGGGTCAATTTCAAAATAAAAATAGATACCAATAAAATTACATTAATTGAGGCATCAATAGGCTAAATGTTTCTGAATATTTATATAAAACTGTAATTTAAGATAAGACTGCCCAACTCTTATTAAACCATTATTCTAACCTCCTTCAATGTAAATGTGCTTATTATTAAAATAATAAATATAATAAAAATAATAGAGAAAATAATGAAAATGCAATAAAAACAGTAATAATAGAGTAAATAATAAATGTAGTAATAAGAGGGTAAAATACTGTAAATGTAATAATAATAATAATAATAATAATAATAATAATAATAATAATTTGTTGTTTATTCATTCAGTTGTCTCCGACTCTTCGTGACCTCATGGACCAGCCCACGCCAAAGCTCCCTGTCGGCCGTCACCACCCCCAGCTCCTTCAAGGTCAGTCCAGTCACTTCAAGGATGCCATCCATCCATCTTGCCCTTGGTCAGCCCCTCTTCCTTTTGCCTTCCACTTTCCCCAGCATGATTGTCTTCTCTAGGCTTTCCTGTCTCCTCATGATATGGCCAAAGTACTTCAACTTTGTCTCTAGTATCTTTCCTTCCAGATAATAAATGTAATAATAATAGGGTAAAATACTGTAAATGTTGCCAGATGTTCAAGCTGGGTTTAGAAAAGGCAGAGGAACGAGAGACCAGATTGCCAATATCCGCTGGATAATGGAGAAAGGCCGGGAGTTTCAGAAAAACATCTATTTCTGCTTCATTGACTATTCTAAAGCCTTTGACGGTGTGGATCATAATAAATTGTGGCAAGTTCTTGGTGGGATGGGCATCCCAAGCCACCTTGTCTCTCTCCTGAGGAATCTGTACAAGGACCAAGTAGCAACAGTCAGAACTGACCACGAAACAACAGACTGTTCAAGATTGAGAAAGGAGTACGGCAGGCCTGTATACTC
This sequence comes from Anolis sagrei ordinatus, assembly GCF_025583915.1. Taxonomy (NCBI): domain Eukaryota; kingdom Metazoa; phylum Chordata; class Lepidosauria; order Squamata; family Anolidae; genus Anolis; species Anolis sagrei. The sequence continues at coordinate 121,522,406 of NW_026847549.1, forward strand.
TCACCCAACCTATTCAACTTGTATGCAGAACACATCATGTGATGTGCAGGGCTTGAGGAATGCAAGGCTGGGGTGAAAGTTGCTGGAAGAAACATTAACAACCTTAGATATGCAGATGACACCACTCTGATGGCCGAAAGCGAGGAGGAGCTGAGGAGCCTTCTAATCAAGGTGAAAGAAGAAAGCGCAAAAGCTGGGTTGCAGCTAAATGTCAAAAAAACCAAGATTATGGCAACAAGAATGATTGACAACTGGAAAATAGAGGGAGAAATCGTGGAGGCCGTGACAGACTTTGTATTTCTAGGTGCAAAGATTACTGCAGATGCAGACTGTGGCCAGGAAATCAGAAGACGCTTACTTCTTGGGAGGAGAGCAATGTCCAGTCTCGATAAAATAGTAAAGAGCAGAGACATCAGACTGGCAACAAAGATCCGCCTAGTCAAAGCCATGGTATTCCCTGTAGTAACCTACGGATGTGAGAGCTGGACCTTAGGGAAGGCTGAGCGAAGGAAGATCGATGCTTTTGAACTGTGGTGTTGGAGGAAAGTTTTGAGAGTGCCTTGGACTGCGAGAAGATCACCAGTCCATACTCCAGGAAATAATGCCCCACTGCTCACTGGAGGGAAGGATATTAGAGGCAAAGATGAAGTACTTTGGCCACATAATGAGAAGACAGGAAAGCTTAGAGAAGACAATGATGCTGGGGAAATGGAAGGAAAAAGGAAGAGGGGCCGACCAAGGGCAAGATGGATGGATGGCATCCTTGAAGTGACTGGACTGACCTTGAAGGAGCTGGGGGTGGTGACGGCCGACAGGGAGCTCTGGCGTGGGCTGGTCCATGAGGTCACGAAGAGTCGGAGATGACTGAACGAATGAACAACAACATTTGAGTATATACAGTAGTTTGTGTCAGCTACAAAACAAAATTTCTGGAGTATAACAACTACTTTCAAAGCAAGGTCTGCACAAATATACAGGAAATAACACTTTCAAACCAGGAACAGATTTTTTTTCCAAATTTTGTTACATAGTGTAATTATACATCTCAGATTTGCTGACACAAACCAGCCCATGCTTGGGATGTTGTAGAGACCTTCCACCTCGCTGCTGTTAGGATTGCTTTGGGAACCATGAATGTAAACTTAAACTGTGGCTTCACTCATCCACTGGTTTTAATTATGAACAGACACATAGCCGTCAACACTTACCCACTAGGAATATGTTTAACAATGCCCGCATTGTATTTTTTCTCCAGGTCAGCTCCATACGAAATGCCAGTGGCTACTATAGTCTGGAATAAAAACAATTAACAGTACAGATACAGAAGACAGGCATTGTCCTTCTGCCAATTTGCTCCCTTGAGTTTCTTTAAAATTGTTGTCTTACCACAATCACTTCTATAGGAATTGGGACAGGGATCTTGTGCTTGAATTTATCATTTATTTCTTTCACCACCATACAGATGATAATAGTCAGCAGGCCAGCAATAAGGTCAGCAATGTTGGTCATTGCAATATTTTGAAATATTTCTATCAGGGTCTAAAAGAAAGAATGAAAGAAAGAACAGAAAATTATCTTTTCAAAGACACAGAGATAATTATTGCTCAAGATAACATCGGACAATAATCTTAGTCCATTTATTGGGTTTTTGTTGAAGTTGCAGAGATCCGACTAGTGCAATTTGGAGCCTGTCATTTTTACAACAACTCCACTCATTCCCAACCAACACTGGTCAGAATTTGGGGATAATATGTATTGTATATGCATTTTTGCCCAGAAAACAATATTTTATATGCAAAAAATATTACTGTGCAGGAAATGCCATATGTAATAGTCATGATTCTGTCACTGATATTGAAAACAGTGGGTTGTTGTAGGTTTTTTCTGGCTATATGGCCATGTTCTAGAAGCATTCTCTCCTGACGTTTCGCCTGCATCTATGGCAAGCATCCTCAGAGGTTGTAAGGTCAGTGATTCTGGCCATGAAAGCCTTTGACAAGATATTGAAAACAGTTTACACATTAAACACTACTGAATGAGTCATTTACTCCATGGTTCCTCTGTTCCCCAACTGATCAACATTATCAATGTTAGGTTCTTGCGGGTTTTTTCGGGCTATATGGCCATGTTCTAGAGGCATTTTCTCTTGACGTTTCGCCTGCATCTATGGCAAGCATCCTCAGAGGTAGTGAGGACCTCACTACCTCTGAGAATGCTTGCCATAGATGCAGGCGAAACGTCAGGAGAAAATGCCTCTAGAACATGGCCATATAGCCCAAAAAAAACCCACAAGAACCTATTGATTCCAGCCATGAAAGCCTTCGACAATATATTATCAATGTTGACAATGCCTAATCAGCTATATAGTCTCCAGTTGCTATACATTGCAATCCATGTACTATGTAGTTAAAGAATAATTAGTATTCATATTTTTCTCATCTAAATATGATTTTATGAATTGCACAGTAAAGAAAAGACCACCTTTCCTCCCATTATCTCCTATATAGGTAAAGGTAAAGGTTTTCCCCTGACATTAAGTCTAATCGTGTCCAAATCTGGAGGTTGGTGCTGATCTCCATTTCTAAGCTGAAGAACCGGCGTTGTCCGTAGACACCTCCAAGGTCATGTGGCCAGCATGACTGCATGGAGCACCGTTACTTTTCCGCCTGATCTACTCACATTTGCATGTTTTCGAACTGCTAGGTTGGCAGAAGCTGGGGCTGACAGCGGAAGCTCACGCTGATCTTTTCTATATAATATTGTTGATTTAGATCAGGGGTCCTCAAACTTTTTAAATAGAGGGCCAGGTCACAGTTCCTCAAACATGTTTGAAAAAAAACATGAATGAATTCCTTTGCACATTGTAGTGCAAAAAATACTTAAAAACAATACAATAATTAAAATGAAGATTTTTTTTTTTACAAATATAATCTTATTAGTATTTCAATGGGAAGTGTGGGCCTGCTTTCGGCTGATGAGATAGGATTGTTGTTGTTGTTGTTGTTGTTGTTGTGTGCTTTCACATCATTTCAGACTTAGGTTGACCCTGAGCAAGGGCCGGGTAAATGACCTTGATGGGCCGTATCCGGCCCCCGGGCCTTAGTTTGAGGACCCCTGATTGGTAGAATGAAGGTTAAATGATTAAGGGTGTATCTACACTGTAGAATTAACACGATTTGACACCACTTGACTCAATGCTATGGAATCATGGAAGTTGTATTTTTTACACAGGGGCGGCTCAACCCATTACGCAAAGTAAGCATTTGTAGTATAGTTGATTTTGCCCAGGGGCGCTCTTGAGGCACTCTTCGGGGAAAACAGACCTTGATACATGCAAGTTGTAGTTACTGGGATGTATAGTTCACCTGCAATCAAAGAGCATTCTGAACTCCACCAATGATGGAATTGAACCAAATATGGCACACAGAACTCCCACAACGAACAGAAAATATATATCAGTGATTTTTTGGGGGGGGGGGGCGCCAAAATACTGTTTGCTTACTGTTGAAAATTACCGAGGGCCGCCTCTGTTTTTACAAGAGCTCTTTCATAGTCTGCCAAAAAGCCTTTTCACACAGCCATATAACCCAGAATATCAAGGCAGATAATCCACAATATCTGCTTTGAATTGGGTTATTTGAGCCCACACTGCCATATAATCCAGTTCAATGTGGATTTTATACAGCTGTGTGGAAGGGATCATAGAGTGCTGGTGCCTCATCGGACTACAAACCCATACATTCTACACTCTGTACACAACAGAACTCAATTTAGGGAAGCATACTTACATATATTATAGAAAGAACTCCATTGTAATTTGCCGTTGGAACATTTAAGACGATTTTCAGTTGTGAGACTAACACTTGAAAAGCAGCTGCAGTTGTAAAACCTCCAACCAGCGGGTCCGCAAGATACCTCACAATGAAACCAATTTGGAATACACCAAACAGCAGCTGGGGGGAAAAAGAAGACACTCCAAGTCATTTCAGAACATGATTTTAATAATCCGGGACTGAGATGTTCAACCACACAGTTATGTCAAATAATGTTTTTCATTGCGTGGGCTCGCACACACACATACACTGCATTGTGTATGGCGAAGCCACGGCATCCATTTTGGGAAAGGGAGACAGGGAGACACCATCTTAGGTTAGGTTTGCCTTAAGGGAGTGTGTTCTAGTCTTGGAGGGAAAGTTAGAAGGCTAGGATTGGTTAGGAAGATGGGAGGCGTAGCCTAAGGGTTCTAAAAGAAAAACTGTCTTTTAAACTGAGGTCTGAGGTCCCAGTTGGTGAGTTGGTTTTTGAAAAGGGTAGCGAAAAGATGTGTGGGTGTTAGCGAGAGCAGTTTGGGTTTTGAACAGTTATTGAGGAAATAGCTGGAATACTGTTTTGTGGAGCAGAACCCCGTTAGTGGTCTGTTCTTTTCCTAAGGAAGTCTAGTTCAGGGTTTTTCGCTAGATTCCTAAGGGGGATTTTTGGGAGTTACTTTCAGAGATTCATTTCCTGAAGTAATTTTCTGTGTCGAAACTTTGAAGACTTGTAACCCAGAAGTTTTTAAGATCTTTACTCAAACACAACCACAAGCTTTTTATACCAGTATTTTACTGAAACCATTAAGCATTTGTACCTGAATATTTCAAGCCTGTTCCATAAACGTTCTTGTTATTTTTATCAACTTATACCAGCCTCAGTGTGAATACCTTTATTTATTTATTATTTATTATTTACCTTACTTATATACCGCTGTTCTCAGCCCGAAGGCGACTCACAGCGGTTCACAACAAATACGAACAGCAAAGATTCAGTGCTACAGTATAAAAACAGTTAACAACCTAACACATTACACAATTAATAAACAGTTACTACAATACCCATTCACTGTCGTCTTGTCATCAAAAACATGATCCAGATTCGTCATCCATTGTTCCATTCCAGTGTTCATTAACCAATCATTGCACTAATTATTCGAACGCCTGCTCAAACAGCCAGGTCTTCACTTTTTTGCGGACTACCATTAGAGATGGTGCTAGTCTAATGTCCGTAGGAAGGGTGTTCCACAGCCGAGGAGCCACCACCGAGAAGGCCCTATCTCTCGTCCCCGCCAGCCGTGCTTGAGAAGCAGGCGGGATCGAGAGCAGGGCCTCCCCGGAAGATCTCAAAGTCCTGGTGGGTTCATAGGCAGAGATGCGGTCAGATAGGTAGCTTGGGCCGGAACCGTTTAGGGCTTTAAAGGCCAACGCCAGCACTTTGAATTCAGCCCGGTAGCAGATCGGTAGCCAGTGGAGTTGGCGCAACAGGGGGGTTGTATGCTCCCTGCGCTCCGCTCCTGTTAAAATCATGGCTGCCGAGCGTTGGACTAGTTGGAGCTTCCGAGCTGTCTTCAAAGGCAACCCCACGTAGAGAGCGTTGCAGTAGTCTAAACGGGATGTAACCAGAGCGTGGACTACCGTGGCCAAGTCAGACTTCCCAAGGTACGGGCGCAGCTGGCGCACAAGCTTTAGCTGTGCAAATGCTCCCCTGGTCACCGCCAAAACCTGGGGTTACAGGCTCAGCGATGAGTCCAGGGTCACACCCAAGCTGCGAACCTTTGTGGTCAAAGCATTATTCCAGTCAGCTTTCAGCAGCCTCTAAGAAAACTATAGTGACACAGAGTGTGTTACTGAACAACCTCTCAAGAATACCTCAGCCTGTTTATTATTAATATGGTGGCAGCGGAAATCTTTTGAAGAATTATTTTAAGTCTCTTAGTTCTAGTGGTTCCCAGTTCCTAACTTTTAAATAGACAGTTGTTTCAGCAACCATACTCCCTCTATATTTTTGGTGAGCTAGTCAATAGTGGTAGTGTCATTGTTATAATTTGGCTGAGCAGCGTTGGGATTGTTTTATATATATTTTCCCATATATAAATTTAATTTAAAATCTTCTCTATTACTTGCTGGCGTTGTTATATATGGCCATGTTCTAGAAGCATTCTCTCCTGACGTTTCACCTGCATCTTTGGCAAGCATCCTCAGAGGTCATGAGGATGCTTGCCACAGATGCAGGCGAAACGTCAGGAGAGAATGCTTCTAGAACATGGCCATACAGCTCGAAAAACCTACAATAACCCAGTGATTCTGGTCATGAAAGCCTTCAAAAATACACTTTAAATCTCCTTTAGCTCTAGCTGAGCAAAAACATTTCATGGATTGCTACAATACTGCTTTTTTCAATTGTGATATAGTTTTCTCAGTTATATAATGAATCATACAAATAACATTTTGAGGCAGTTTTGAGCGGTTGCATTACCTGGATTATGCCCACCAAAAAGCTGACAGTACTGGAAATCAGTACCCTCTGTGCATCTCTGGCATCAGTGTCTATGAGTGTTTTATTCAGTCCGGTCAAGTTGCTGCTAAGCACACGGAAATTTTCATCAGGTGCCATGCTCAATACTACTGATCCCACCATTAAACTGACCACAGGAAAAGGTCCTGTTGAGAGAAATGAAACATTTAAAATGCACACTGCACTGTGGGTTGGATCAAGATTTAGATGCATGCAAGGGTCCTTCTACACAGCCATATAACACAGAATATCAAGGCATTGTTGTGGGCTGCTATAGCACCGCACCTAATGTCCCGGGCCCTCTAGAAATTTTGAGCTTGCAATAGCTTTGACCCGGTCTTTTAAATTGCCTTGAACAGGCTGGATTATTTTTAAATATATATGTGCTACTGTGACTTTTGATGCCTATACTAGCCGTCCCCTGCCACGCATTGCTGTGGCCCAGTCTGGTGATCTGGAAAATAAAGCTCCATCTGTGTTCCTACTTGGGCATATGGAGTATTCGTGCCAAGTTTGGTTCAGATCCATCATTGTTTGAGTCCACAGTACTTTCTGGATGTAGGTTTACTACAACTCCCAAACTCAACGTCAATGCCCACCAAACCCTTCTAGTATTTTCTATTCATCACAGAAGTCCTGTGTGCCATGTTTGGTTCAATTCCATCATTGGTGGATTATAGGTGAACTATAAATCCCAGCAACTACAACTCCCAAATGTCAAGGTCTATTTCCCCCAAGCTCCTTCTGTGTTCATATTTGGGCATATGGAGTATTTGAACCTGCGACCTGTCGGTCTTCAGTCCTGCCAGCACAGGGCTTTAACCCAGAGGCGGATGAGCTCCCTCTATCAGCTCCAGCTCCTCATGTGGGGACATGAGAGAAGCCTCCCACAAGGATGATAAAACATCAAAAACATCCTGGCGTCCCCTGGGCAACATCCTTGCAGACGGCCAATTCTCTCACAAAAGGAGCGGTCGCTCCTGACACGACAAAAAATAAAATAAAATATGGAGTATTGGAGAAAATAGATCTTGACATTTGGGAGTTGTAGTTTCTGGGATTTATAGTTCACCTACAATCAAAGAGCATTCTGAAGTCCATAAACAGTGGAACTGAGCCAAACTTGTCACACAGCACTCCGATGACCAACAGAAAATACTGGAAATATTTGGTGGGCATTGACCTTGAGTTTTGGAGCTGTAGTTCACCGGAATCCAGAGAGCACTGTGGACTCAAACAATGATGGATCTGGACCAAACGTGGCACAAATACTCGATAGGCCCAAATGTGAACACTGGTGGGGTTTGGAGAAAATAGATCTTGACATTTGGGAGTTGTAGTTGTTGAGATTTATAGTATCCCTACAATCAAAGAGCATTCTGAAGTCCATAAACGGTGGAATTGAGCCAAACTTGTCACACAGCACTCTCATGACCAACAGAAAATACTGGAAGGGTTTGGTGGGTATTGACCTTGAGTTTTGGAGTTGTAGTTCATCTGGATCCAGAGAGCAATGAGGGATCTGGACCAAGCTTGGCAGAAATACTCAATATGCTCAAATGTGAACATTGGTGGGGTTTGGAGAAAATAGATCTTGACATTTGGGAGTTGTAGTTGCTGGGATTTATAGTTCACTATAATCAAAGTGCATTCTGAACTCTACCCATGATAGAATTGGGCCAAACTTCCCATGCAGAACTCCTCTGTCTTAAGGGACTTGCTGGTGCGAGCCTCCCTCCAGCCTTGCATGCTCTCCCTCGCCTGCACATGCACACTATCCCCTCCCCACTTGGAGTCTCAGAAACAGCCCTCCCCTTGGCTGAGCGGCCGGCCAATCACAGCAGAGGAGGGCCTGTGGTGGGAGGATTTGTTATCTATTTCCAAAAAGAAAGAGAAAGACAGGCGGGGAGATCTTCAGCCTTCTCTGCCAAAGGGATTCCTAAGACCATCAGAAATATATGTTTTCTGATGGTCTTTGGCAACCCCTCTGAAACCCCCTTGTGACCCCCACCCCCGGATCCCGACCCCCAGGTTGAGAAACGCTGTATTAGAGCAATCTGGACCCCCAGACATCACTATCTTGGAAAAATCATTTTTTTTAAAAAAAACTGCTGATATTTGTTAAAATGTGCAGTGCATAGTTACCAACTGAGATGTGTCGAGATGTTCCCAGGAAGAAATACGGCAAGATGGGGAAAAAAGCGGAGTACAGGCCATAACCAATTGGCACCCCAACGAGTAATGCATACGCCAAACCTAAGATGTAGAAAATCAAAATGTTCATTAGTCTCATAATGGCTTTCTGAAAGCTGACATTCATGATTAAAAGTACACTTTGCTTTCTCCACGGGGATAGTCCACATTTGTGTTTCACGGCTGAAGTTCCTTTGCATATACAAATCTGAGAAGTTAGATTTTCAGCATGATTTGATTAATTCATAATCAGAATTGACTGAAATGTTTGGGATTGAAGTAAATCTGGGTAGCAAGAAACAAGATGCTTTTGAGTACTGGGCTACAGGTGTGTGTGTCTACACCAGGGGTCCTCATACTTTTTAAACAGAGGGCTGGGTCACACTCCCTAAAAAGTGTTGGAGGGCCAGATTATAATTTGAAAAAAACATGAATGAATTCCTATGCACACTGTAACTATCTTATTTGTAGTGCAAAAAACACTTTTAAACAATACAATAATTAAAATGAAGAACAATTTTAACAAATATAAACTTGGGGAGGTGGCAGGTGCAGCGGCCCCATAGCRGCTTCACCTGCCACCTCCCCCCCTTCTCCTGCCTTCGGGATGAGGCGAGGCCCCGTCCTGAAGGCAGGAGAAGAGCAGGTTGGGCCCAGGGAGGCGGCGGGCAAAGCGGCCCCAAAACTGCTTCGCCCACCACCTCCCCCCTTCTCCTACCTTTGGGATGAGGCYAGGCACCATCTCYAAGGCAGGAGAAGAGCAGGCTGGGGCCAGGGAAACGACGGGTGAAGCGGCCCCAAAGCTGCTTCGCCCGCTGCCTCCCCCCCTTCTCCTGCTTTCGGGATGAGGCGAGGCCCCGTCCCGAAGGCAGGAGAAGACCAGGCTGGGCCCAGGGAAGCAGCGGGCGAAGCGATCCCAAAGCTGCTTCGCCCGCCGCCTCCCCCCCCCTCCTGCCTTTGGGATGAGGCAAGGCCCCACCCGAAGGCAGGAGAAGAGCAGGCTGCGCCCAGGGAGGCGGTGGGCAAAGTGGCCCCAAAGCTGCTTCGCCCGCCGCCTCTCACCCTTTCCACACCCCGCGGGCRGGATAAATGCCTTCGGGGGCAGGGGCCGGCCCATGGGCCGTAGTTTGAGGACCCCTGGTCTACACTGTAGATTTAATGCACTTTGATACCACTTTAACTGCCATTGCTCAGTGCTATAGAATTGTAGGAGTTGTACTTTGGTAAGGCTCCAGCACTCTTTGAAAGAGAAGGCTGAAAACCTTGTAAAACTACAAGATCCCTGATTTCATAGGATTGAGCCAGGGCAGTTAAAGAAGTGAGAAACAGAATTCTTTCTCCAGTGCAGACCCAACCCAGGACTTTGAACAATAGGGCTCAAACCCCTGCTTGGCTATAGATACCTATTGGGTGACCTTGGACAAGTCACACTCTCTCATTCTCAAAGGAAGGCAATGGCAAGGCCTCCTCTGAACAAATCTCATCAAGAAATTCCTTTGATAGGTTTGCTTTTGAGTGGACGTAAGTAAAATAAAATGCATGAAAGTACACAAGAACAGAAAATCTGTGTAATGTTTTATAGCCAGAGAAGCACCCAAGTACTACTCAAACAGCCATATTAGATTGTTAAAGTAAAACAAGTGAAAATTCTTGTGACACTTCAAAGATGATAGGTTTATTTAGCACAACCTTTTGTGTATTTTGACCAGGCCCCTTCTACACTGCCATATAAAATCCAGATTATCTGCTTTGAACTGTAATATATGACTGTGTAGACTCATATAATCCAGTTCAAAGCAGATAATGTGGATTATTTGATTTGATAATCAGGATGATAAGGCAGTGTTGAAGGGATCTCAGTATTTATTCATCTGGTGTTCATAAAAACCTAAAATGAATCAAAGTTGTCAATCTCTAATATGGCATAAGATTCCTTGAAGTTTTTGCCATAGTAAAAAATAACAACAGATCTGCTTTCTTAAATATATTGATGAAAAATTGTACATTGCTTATATGATGACGGTGAATATAACTGGAAAACATAGTTCGTACATGTGTACAAACACCAGAATCAAGACAGTAAATAAAGAACACCACTCAAAAACAGAGGAATTCCAGAAAGCAAACAACCAAGTGCCAGTTAACACCTCCCAAACAAAGGGTGCCCCCAGGCAGTAACAGCCAGGCTTTGAAACTGCAAGGCTACTCAATGCTAATCAAGCTGGCTAATTCCAACATTTACACTTGCTTCAAACAGACAAGAGTTCTTTCTTCCACATGTAAATAATAATAATAATAATAATAATAATAATAATAATATCTTATTATTATTATTATTATTATTATTATTATTATTATTATTACATACATGTGGAATAAATTTCATGGTGGAACAAAGAATTCTTGGTATTATTATTATTATTATTAATAATAATAATAATAATAATAATAATAATAACGAAACATCAAACTACTCTGGGACTTCCGAATTCAGACTGACAGAGTTTTGGAGCACAATGCTCCTGACCTCACGATTGTGTTAAAAAACAAACTATGGATTGTCGATGTTGCAATTCCAGGTGACACTAGGATTAAAGAGAAACAACTGGAAAAGCTGACACGATATGAGGATTTAAAGATCGAACTGCAAAGACTCTGGAACAAGTCAGTCAAAGTGGTCCCAGTGGTGATTGGCACACTGGGTGCAGTGCCTAAAGACCTTGGCCTTCACTTAAACACAATCAGCGCTGGTTTGGAAAATACAAAGTACCTGACAGGAAACCAGGAAACCAGTTTGCATTTAATGGAGAATTTAAAGACAGGGACTTTGCCATTGATGTTATCAAAAGCACACATGAATTTTGGAAGGCGCTAGTAACTTAAAAAACAGATGGGGTCTGTTACTGGGATCTGTACTCATTATTCACTGATACATCACACAGTCCTAGACATTTGGGAAGTGTCCGACATGTGTCCGACATCAAACTGCAAAGACAAGCACAAACTAGTAAAGGTGGTCCCAGTGGTGATCGGCACACTGGGTGCAGTGCCTAAAGACCTTGGCCTGCACTTAAACACAATCAGCGCTGACAAAATTACTATCTTCCAGCTGCAGAAGGCCACCTTACTGGGATCTGCACGCATTATTCGCTGATACATCACACAGTCCTAGACACTTGGGAAGTGTCCGACAGTCAGCAGAGTGATTTTGTTTGCTGTGGACTCATCTTGTTGTGTTTCAAATAATAATAATAATAATAATAATAATAATAATAATAATAATAATAATATTTATAGGCCTCCCAATCTCCACAGGGGGGCTCACCCCACTTGCCTCATTTCCAACAGACCTCTGAACAAACCTCTGAGGTTGCCTGCCATAGATGCAGGTGAAATGTCAGGAGAGAATGCTACTAGAAAATAGCCATACAGCAATCCAGTGATTCCAGCCATGCAAGCCTTTGACAACACATAGTTTGTACAGCCGATATACAACACCATTTCTTTCCTCTGTGAGACTAGATCAATGGGGAGAAAAAGTACTATGTTTGTATCTCACTTACCCTGTAAAGTAGCCACAAGTCCTGTACTGATCCCAGAAATTACATCGCTGAGGAGCCATTCTTTAACCCGGTACTTGGGCAGCCACTCCAGAATAGGTAATAAAGTCTTGGTTACCTGGACGGCTTTCTTTTTTGAACAGCTGCCAAGGACAAAATGTGACATTGTGAGTGTTACACTGCGAAACCCTCCCATTCCCCTGCCATGGGCCACCCCCACTCGTTGCAGGACAAGACTTTCCCTCCTCGCCCAAAAGCCAATGCATGCCAGTCATTCACCTGCAGGTTTTCTGGACTCGTTCCCGGAGTGTTTTGGGCACCACCAGCCTTCTCTCATACTCCTCTTGGAAGTTCACCTCGTTGTAGATGGGCCGGGCCACAACATAGCGGCCGAGCTCTGGGAGGGCCCCGTCGGGCCCCCCGCCTGCTGCCATGCTCCTGCCCTGCCTAGGAAGGAAAAACAATGGGAAAAAAAGTCACATTTTCAAAGCACACAGCCTCCAAAAGGCAGCCAGCCATCAAGGACAGAACACCCCCTGAGTTTCACTCGCACCTGGAGAACCCAGGAGAATTTGGCCAATGGCAATGGCATCAGGTGCCAATTCCTTCCCACCACATCAACCTTGCTACTGGGACTGTCTCTCCTTAAAATATATATTTTACAACATTTTGACAGTCCAGTCCAGATATTACATTATGTAACATGTTTTTTGTCCCTAGAATCATCGAGCTGGAAGAGACCTCATGGGCCATCCAGTCCAACCCCCAGGAAAATTGCACTCAAAGCACCCCCGACAGATGGCCATTCAGCCTCTGTTTAAAAGCTTCCAAAGAAGGAGCCTCCACCACACTCCTGGGCAGAGAGTTCCACTGCTGAACATCTCTCACAGTCAGGAAGTTCTTCCTAATGTTCAGATGGAATCTCCTTTCTTGTAGTTTGTAGAAAGGAGATTCCATCTGAACATTAGGAAGAACTTGGATTATGAATGTCCTTAGGTTATGAATGCATTTCCTAATTGGATCTATCATAAAAACATGGACAAAGTTTATTTACTCAGTTCTCGTGGTTTTTTTCGGGCTATATGGCCATGTTCTAGAGGCATTTCTCCTGACGTTTCGCCTGCATCTATGGCAAGCATCCTCAGAGGTGAGGTCTGCTGGAACTGGGAAAAAAAATATAAACCCCTTCTTCCCCCGGACTGCTAGGGCTGTTGTGAGCAGAGGGGGCGCTCCTCAAGTGGCGGTCGAGGGACATTTACAGAGGCCCCTCTGCACCCCTGGCAAAAAAAGGTGTACCGCAACCACTTACTTTGCGTAATGGATGAGCCGCCCCTGTTACTATATTGTACTATACCATTTATTTACGACATTTATATGCCACCCTTCTCACCCTGAAGGGGACTCAGAGCGGCTTACATATATATATATATATATATATATATATATATATATATATATATATACACATACATACATACATTATATTATATTATTAGCATAGCACAATATCAGTATTATAGATTACTATATTGTACTATACCATTTATTTACGGCATTTATATGCCGCCCTTCTCACCCCGAAGGGGACTCAGAGTGGCTTACAAGATATATATACATACAATATATTATATTATTAGCATAGTACAATATCAGTATTATATACTATATTGTACTATACCATTATATTATAATATTATTAGTAATATTACATGTAATATAAAATATGTAATTATTGTATATAATTATAAAATTATTTTATATATTTATAAAAATTTATTAAACTGCAAAAACTTTGTTTTTGCAGGACATCCTGCAGCACATTTTGCTATAGTTTTTCAATGAATATTTCACGGAGTCTCAACCAATTCAACGTAGTTTGTGGCAGCCACAAAAATGAAGTTTCTGGACAACTACTTGCGAAGTCAGTACAGCATAATTAAACAGGAAAAAACACTTTTCTACGTTTTGTTACTTAGTGCTATTCAACATTTTATATATCCTACTCAGGGACTCCACTGCAGAATTAATTCTTTTTGACACCATTTTGTCTGGCAGGGCTCAATGCTATGACATTGTGGGAGTTATAGTTTCACAAGGTCTTTAGCCTTCTCTATCAAGGAGGGCTGGTGTCTCACCAAATGACAAATGCAATACTTCCATAACATTGAATCATGGCAGTCAAAGTATTGTCGCACTGCATTAATTCTACAATATACTGCCATATAATCCAGATTATCAAAGCAGATAATCCATATTATCTCATTCTTAATGTCGCCATATGACCTATGCATTTTATTTACTAGGCCTATTCTCTGAATTGTTGTGCACCAGTCTGCCCACCCACATCGAGACTTGAATTATGCTATTGTTCTTGGTTTTGATGCTTGTTTTATATTTTGCTATAATGCTGTTTTATGTTATTTTAAATTGATGTTATGCATTCTAATATTTCTATGTTTTTAACTCTGTTGATTGAACTTGGCTCCATGTAAGCCGCCCCGAGTCCCTTTGAGGAGATGGAGGTGGGGTACAAAAATAAAATATTATTATTATTATTATTATTATTATTATTATTATTATTATTATTAGCTGTACCTGCCACACAATGCTGTGGCCAACCATCCCTCCTTCTTCTCTCCTTTTCCTTTCCTTCCTCCCTCTTCCCCTTCCTTCCCTTTTTCTTTCCTTCTCTCCTTCCTTCTATACCTCTTTCCTTCCTTCCCCCTTTTCTTCTCCTTTCCTTCCCTCCTTCCTTCGCTCCCTCTTCCTTCCTTCCTCCCTTTTCCTTCTTCCTCCTTCCTTCTCTCCCTCTTTCTTCCTCTCCTTCCTTTTCTTTCCTCTCCCTTCCTTCCTTCTCTGCCTCTTTCCTTCCTCCCCCTTTTTTTCCTCCTCTTCTTCCTTCTTCCTTCTCTACCTCTTTCCTTCCTCTTTTTCTTCTCCTTCCTTCTTTTCTTTCCCTCCCTATTTCTCTCCTTCTCCCTTCTTCTTCACTCCCTCTTTCCTTCCTTCCATTTCTTCTTTCCTCTCCTTCCTTCTCTATTTTCCTCCTTCCTCCTTCCTTCTTCTTCACTTTTTGCTTCCCTCCTTCCTTCTCTCTTTCCTTCCTCCCTCTTTCCTTCCTCTCTCCTCTTTCTTCTTTTCCCTTCTCTCCTTACTTCCTTCTCTTCCTCTTCTTTCCTTCCCCCCTTTTATTTCCTCTTTCTCTCCTTTCCTCCTTCCAACACATCTTCCATCACATTAGCTGTATCCGCCACACGTTGCTGTGGTCAACCTTCCCTCCCTCTTTCATCCTTCCTTCTCCCTCTTCCTTCCTTCCCTTTTTGCTTTCCTTCTCTCTTCCTTCTCTCTCTTTCCTTCCTTCCCCTTTTTTTCCCTTCCTCTTTCTCTCTTCTTCCTTCTCTACCTCTTCTTTCCTTCTCCTCTTCCTCCTCTTTCTTTTTTCCCTCCTCTTTCTTTCTCTTTCTCACCTTCCTTCCCTCCCTCCCTCTTCCTTCCCTTTTTTCTGTATCGTCATTTAGCTTTTGGGGTCTTTTAAGTCCTTTCTGCTGTATTTTTTTGGGGGGGAGGGGGTTATGAGTGATAGTCACTCATTGGTCTGTTAGGGGTATAGTGTCCAAATTTGGTGTCAATTCGTCCAGTGGTTTTTGAATTATGTTAATCCCACAAACGAACATTCCATTTTGATTTATATAGATTATTATTACAATATTATTATTATTATTATTATTATTATTATTATTATTGAGGAGCCCCCAGTGGCACAGTGGGTTAAAGCACTGAGCTGCTGAGCTTGTTGACCAAAAGGTTGCAGGTTTGAATCCGGGGAGTGGCGTGACCTTCCGCTGTCAGCCCCAGCTTCTGCCAACCTAGCAGTTCAAAAACATGCAAATATGAGTAGATTAATAGGGAAAGTAATGGCGCTCTATACAGCCATGCCGGCCACATGACCTTGGAGGTGTCTACAGACAACACCGGCTCTTTGGCTTAGAAATGGAGATGCTTACCTATTATTATTATTATTATTATTATTATTATTATTATTATTATAGTCTGTATTGCATATGGCAGTGGAGAAGGGGCCTCAGACATTTTGATGTCACTCCTGGTGCCCTTCAACACTGATATATAATCCAGAATATCAAAACAGATTTTTTTTTGGTCATGTTAGGAGTGAATTGAGAAACTGCAAGTCGCTTCTGGTGTGACAGAATTGGCCGTCTGCAAGGACGTTGCCCAGGGGACACCCGGATGTTTTGATATGTTATCATCCTTGTGGGAGGCTTCTCTCGTGTCAGCTGGAGCTGACAGAGGGAGCTCATCCGCGCTCTCCCCGGATTCGAACCTGTGACCTGTCAGTCTTCAGTCCTGCCGGCACAGGAGTTTAACCCACTGCGCCACAATGAAGACAGATAATCCACACTATCGGATTTGATCTGGATTATCTGAGTCTACATTGCAATATAATCCAGTTCAAAGTAGATAATCTGGGGGGGGGGGGTTTGTGTAGAAGGGGCCCTAGAGGATGAAATGAGAATGCTGGCTTCTGTCCTGCAAGGAAATGTTCCTCTTTTCCCTAGATTTCTTGCATTTGCATCAAAAAAGAGGCACTGAAGTAGATCAATATCTTAGGAGATTTGTTGGGTTTCCATTGCCTGCAAATGAAGTTTCAAAGTACAAATGTGGGGACTGGGGAAAAAAGCTTAGCACCCACCTTGCCTTCCAGGAGAAGGTCCCTTCTTTGCGCTGTCCGGGTCCTGAAAGGGCGGCTCTTTCTCTCTCTCTCCCTCTCTTTCTCTCTCCTTCTTTCTTTCAGTCTATCACTCCCAGAGCCCAGAAGGCAGCTGCCCCCGAGGCGGCCTTTATATGTCCCTCGTGGCCTCTCCTCGCCTTTGCTTTTGTTTAGGGGCAAACAGAGGCATCCGGTTGGGCGGCAGCAAGGGAAGGCGTCTGGCCCACGGGACACCCAGCCTGGCTCCACCTGACAGGCCCGCTCTGCACCTGGGGAGGCTGCGGAGGGAGCAGGGACACACACCAAAAAGGGGGCAGGAGACAAGAGACAGGCAAAGGCAGGCAGGCAGGCAGGCGCGCACATCACCAACCAGTTGCAATGACTCCGAACTTTCTTTGCAGTTGCCATTGATCTGCTCTCTATATAAAACTGAAAGTATGGATGTGTCTATCATCTGTCTGTCTATCTATCTATCTATCCTAGCTTATCTCTCTCTCTCCTATCTATCCTAGCCTATCTACCCAGCCTATCTATCTAGCCTACCTATCTATCTATCCTATCTAGCCAGCCTATCTATCTATCTATCTATCTATCTACCTATCTATCCATCCATCCATCCATCCTATCTATCCTATCTATCTACCTATCTATCCTAGCCTATCTACCTATCTATCTAGCCTATCTACCTATCTATCCTAGCCTTCTATCTATCTATTGCATCTACCCCATCTATCTATCTACCTATCTATCTTGACCTATCTATCTATCTATCTATCTATCTATCTATCTATCTATCTATCTATCCAGCCTATCTATCTACTTATCTACCTACCTACCTACCTACCTAGGCTGCTCAAACACTCATCAGTCTGTCTATCTGTCTATCTGTCTGTCTATCTATCTATCTATCTATCGATCTATTTGTCTGTCTGTCTGTCTGTCTGTCTATCCATCCATCCATCCTATCTATCATATCTATCCTAGCCTATCTATCCTATGTATCTACCTATCTTTCCTAGCCTATCTACCTATCTATCTATCTATCTATCTATCGATCTATTTGTCTGTCTGTCTGTCTGTCTGTCTATCCATCCATCCATCCTATCTATCATATCTATCCTAGCCTATCTATCCTATGTATCTACCTATCTATCCTAGCCTATCTACCTATCTATCTATCTAGCCTATCTATCTATCTATTTATCTATCTATCTACCTATCTATCCTAGCCTATCTATCTATCTATTGCATCTACCCTATCTATCTATCTACCTTTCTATCCTGGCCTATCTATCTATCTATCCAGCCTATCTATCTACTTACCTACCTACTTACCTACCTATCTAGGCTGTTCAAACACTCATCAGTCTGTCTATCTGTCTATCTATCTGTCTATCTATCTGTCTATCTATCTGTCTATCTATCTATCTATCTATCTATCTATCTTCTATCTATCTTCTATCTATCTATCTATCTATCTCTGTCTGTCTGTCTGTCTGTCTGTCTGTCTCCTGTCTGTTCTATCTATCTATCTATCTATCTATCTATCTATCTATCTATCTATCCATCGATCAATCAATCAATCAATCAATCAATCATGGATCTCTCTCTCCCTCTTCTTCTATCTATCTATCTATCTATCTATCTATCTATCTATCTATCTATCTATCTATCTATCTATCTATCTATCTATAAAACTAATCTGTCTATCTATCTATCTATCTGTCTGTCTGTCTATCCATCCATCCATCCTATCTATCCTAGCCTATCTATCCTATGTATCTATCTATCTATCCTAGCCTATCTACCTATCTATCTATCTAGCCTATCTATCTATCTATCTATCTATCTATCTATCTATCTATCTACCTATCTATCTCTAGCCTATCTATCTATCTATCTATCTATCTACCTATCTATCCTAGCCTATCTATCTATCTATTGCATCTACCCTATCTATCTATCTACCTTTCTATCCTGGCCTATCTATCTACTTACCTACCTACTTACCTACCTATCTAGGCTGTTCAAACACTCATCAGTCTGTCTATCTGTCTATCTATCTATCTGTCTATCTATCGATCTATCTATCTATCTATCTATCTATCTATCTATCTATCTATCTACTTATCTATCTCTATCTGTCTGTCTGTCTGTCTGTCTGTCTGTCTCTATCTATCTATCTATCTATCTATCTATCTATCTATCTATCTAGGATGCTCTAAAACTCATCAGTCTGTCTGTCTGTCTGTCTGTCTGTCTGTCTGTCTGTCTGTCTATCTATCTATCTATCTATCTATCTATCTATCTATCTATCTATCTATCTATCTATCTATCTAGGCTGCTCAAAAACTCATCCATCCATCCATCCATCCATCCATCTATCTCACAGTCTCAACCAATTCAACCTAGTTTGTGGTAGCCACAAAAATGAAGTTTCTTGAGTATAACAACTACTTACAAAGTCACTACAGCATAAATAAACAGGAAATAGTGCTTTCAAACCAGGAACAGAAACATTTTCTAATTTTGTTACTTTGTGCTACCCAACATTTTATATATCCTACTCAGGGACTGCTCTACTACTCAGGGTGTGTCTACCACTGCAGAATTAATTCATTTTGACACCACTTTGACTGACAGGGCTCAATGCTATGGCATTGTGGAAGTTGTAGTTTCACAAGGTCTTTAGCCTTCTCTGTCAAAGAGGGCTGGTGTCTCACTAAATGACAAATGCAATAATTCCATAACATTGAAGCATGGCAGTTAAAGAATGTCGCACTGCATTAATTCTACAATATACTGCCATATAATCCAAATTATCAAAGCAGATAATCCACATTATCTATCTATCTCAGTGTTTCTTAACCTTCTGGATGCTGCAACCCCTTAATCCAGTTCCTCATGTTGTGGTGACCCTCAACCATAAAATTATTTTCGTTGCTACTTCACAGCTGTCATTTGCCTACAGTTATGAATCGTTATGTAAATATTTGATTTAGATAGATATCTATCCTAGCCCCCCTCTCTCTCCTATCTATCCTATCTTTTCAGCCTATCTATCTATTCAGCATATCTCTCTATCTCTCTATCTCTCTATCTCTCTCTCTGTCTGTCTGTCTGTCTGTCTGTCTATCTATCTATCTATCTATCTATCTATCTATCTATCTATCTATCTATCTATCTATCTATCTATCTCAGTGGTTCTCAACCTTCCTAATGCTACAACCCCTTAGTACCATTCCTCATGTTGTGGTGACCCCAAACCATAACATTATTTTCGTTGCTGCTTCATAACTGTAATTTCACTACTGTTATGAATCATAATGTAAATATCTGATATACAGGGTGTATTTTCATTCACTGGACCAAATTTGGCACAAATAACCAATACACCCAAATTTGAATACTGGTGGGGTTGGGAGGGTTGATTTTGTCATTATAGTTGCTGAGATTTGTTCACCTATAATCAAAGAGCATTCTGAACTCCACCAACCATGGGATTGAACCAAACTTGGCACACAGCACTCCCATGACCAACAGAAAATACTGGAAAGGTTTGGTGGGCATCGACCTTGAGTTCCCAGCTGATGACATATGCAGGAGACAAGATGGAACTGTCCCCTGGCTCCCTCTCTCTTCACTCTGGCCCAGAGCGGCAGTTGATACTGGGGGGAGGGGTCCCCAACTGATAACATATACAGGAAACAAGATGGAACTGTCCCCTTCCCCCCCTCTTCACTCTGGCCAAGAGGCAGTTGGTGGTGGTGGGAGGGCCCCCCAACTGATAACATATGCAGGAGACAAGAGGGAACTGTCCCCTGCCCCCTCTCTCTTCACTCTGGCCCAGAGTGGTAGTTGGTGCTTGGGGGAGGGGTCCCAAGCTGATGACATATGCAGGAGACAAGATGGGACTGTCCCTTGGCCCCCTCTCTCTTCACTCTGGCCCAGAGCGGCAGTTGGTCCTGGAGGAAGGGGCCCCCAACTGATGACATATGCAGGAGACAAGATGGAACTGTCCCCTGGCCCCCTTTCTCTTCACTCTGGCCCAGAGCGGCAGTTGGTGCTGGGGGGAGGGCCCCCAACTGATGACATATGCAGGAAACAAGATGGAACTGTCCCCTGGCCCCCTCTCTCTTCACTTTGGCCCAGAGCGGCAGTTGATGCTAGGGGGAGGGGTCCCCAACTGATGACATATGCAGGAGACAAGACGGAACTGTCCCCTGGCCCCCTCTCTCTTCACTCTGGCCCCAGCTGATGACATATCTCATACAAGTCTTAACCAATTCAACTTTGGTTTGTGGCAGCCACAGAAGAGAAGTTTCTGTAGTATAACAACTACTTTCCAAAATCAGCACCACACAATGAAACAAGAAATAACATTTTCAGACCAGGAAGATATATATAAATTTTGTTACAAAGTTACATAGGCCTCCCAATTCATTCCTTTTCCTTAATCACATTTCAAGATTTATTTATTTATTTATTTATTTACTCCATTTGTATACCGCATATATCAGCCTAAAGCGGCGACTCTATGCGGTTTACAGTAAAAACAACACTAAACAATGTATAAGACACACAATACAAACAAACACATAGTCATCAACGCCACACTTAGAATCAGATTCCGATCTCATGATCCATTTCCATTCCTTGTCCAATGCCGTCATTATTGAGTTGGTTGTTACTGCATAGACTATCCGAATGCCTGCTCGTAGAGCCACGTCTTCACCCTCCTCCGAAACACCAGCAACGAAGGGGCCTGCCTGATGTCCACCGGTAGCGCATTCCATAGCCGAGGGGCCACCACCGAGAAGGCCTGCTAAATTAGATTCCCTGCTAAATTAATATATGGGTATCCATCATGCTTGGAGGTCCCTTAACCTTGACATTACTAAGGGCATCCACTTGTCTTAATCCAACCTTGGATGAAGAACTTTGTTTTAAGAGAAAACACAGCCAGAGTAGGTACGTATAACTGAATTGTGGTGGAATAGAGAAAACCAGCAGGATACAGTTGCCTCTAGTTTCAATGGGAATGACAAGGAAAAGCATGCAGGAGTTGGTAAAATGACATTGCTCACTATATCAAGAAGGGCATAGTGTCAAACAAGCTGGAAAACCCTGAAAGCAGGTGACTCCACCAGAAAATTCCTGTGGATAACCATACCAGTCTCCCCCAATATTTTTGTATTGGGAAATGTTACCTTCCTCCTGACCAAAACCATTCAAGGTGATTCTGAATCAAACCAGGGCAGCACCCAGAGGAGACAATAACACTATGTAACACAATTTTTGTTCCTGAGTTATAAATGTCATTTCTTAATTGGCTCTATCATAAAAACATGGACAAAGTTTATTAAACTACAACAACTTTGTTTTTTCGGAACATCCTGCAGCACATTTTGCTCTAGTTTTTCAAGGAATATCTCATTGAGTCTCAAACAATTCAACAGAGTTTGTGGCAGCCACAAAAATGAAGTTTCCGGAGTATAACAACTACTTTTAAAGTACGTACTGCACAATTAAACAGGAATTAATACTTTCAAACCAGGAACAGAAAGTCTGTCAAATTTTATTACATATAAAAAAATGTTCTGTGCATAATGAGTACCTTAAAAACAAAAGAACCAATGAACGAAATCACACCAAATTTGGCAGCAAAACGTCTCACAACACAAGGAGTGACCATCACTCAAAAAATTATGATTTTGTCATTTGGGAGTTGTAGTTGCTGGGATTTATAGTTCACCTATAATCAAAGAGCATTCTGAACTCCACCAACGATGGAATTGAACCAAACTTGGCACACAGAACTCCCATGACCAACAGAAAATACTGGAAGGGTTTGGTGGGATATTCGTGCCAAGTTTGGTCCAGATCCATCATTGTTTGAGTCCACAGTGCTCTCTGGATGTAGGTGAACTACAACTCCCAAACTGAAGGTCAATGCCCACCAAACCCTTCTAGTGCTTTCTGTTGGTCATGGGAGTCCAGTGTGCCACGTTTAGTACAATTTCATCATTGGTGGAGTTCAGAATGCTCTTTGATTGTAAATAAACTATAAATCCAAGCAACTACAACTCCCAAATGACAAAATCATTTTTTTTGAGAGAGAGAGAGAGAGAGAGAGAGAGAGAGAGAGAGATGGTCACTCCTTGTGGCCAAATTTGGCGGCAATTCGCCCAGTGGTTTTTGAGTTATGTTAATCCCACAAACAAACATTACATTTTTATTTATATAGATTTATTTGTTTATTTATTTACTATATTTATATACCTCCCCTCTCAGCCCGCAGGCAACTCAGGGAGGATTTAAAGGAGAAATTTAACCTTCCTGATTTTTCCTTTCAATTTCCATGTTGAGAAATGTCCTATTTTGGAATACAATATCATGGCTGAGAAGAGCGGCATACAAATAAAGTAAGTAAGTAAGTAAGTAAGTAAGTAAGTAAGTAAGTAAGTAAATTGTATTAGAGCTTGCTTAAACCTTAAATATATATGTACCGTAATTTGATAGCATTATGGTTACCGTTTCCATTTGGTTCAACTCCATGTAATACAGTGTTTCTCAACCTTCCTAATGCCATGACCCCTTAATACAGTTCCTTATGTTGTGGTGACCCCCAACCATAAGATTATTTTTGTTGCCACTTCACAACTGTTATTTTGCTACTGTTACGTATTGTCATGTAAATATCATATGCAGGATGTATTTTCTTTCAATCGACCAAATTTGGCACAAATACCCAATATGCCCAAATTTGTATACTAGCAGGGTTGGGAGGTTGATTTAGTGATTTGGAATTTGTAGTTGCTGGGATTTATAGTTCACCTACAATCAAAAAGCATTCTGAACTCCACCAATGATGAAATTGACCCAACTTGGCACACAGAACTTCCATGACCCACAAAAAATACAGGAATTGACCTTGAGTTTGGGAGTTGTAGTTCACCTATATCCTGAAAGCACTGTGGACTCAAACAATGATGGAGCTGGACCAAACTTGGCACAAATACTCATTATGCTCAAATATGAACACTGGTGGAGTTTGGGGGAAATAGAGCTTGACATTTGGGAGTTGTAGTTGCTGGGATTTATAGTTCACCTACAATCAAAGAGCATTCTGAACTCGACCAACAATAGAATTGGGTCAAACTTCCCACACAGAATCCCAATGACCACCAGAAAATACTATGTTTTCTGATGGTCTTTGGTGACCCCTTTGACACCTCCTCACGACCCCCAGGCTGCGAAACACTGTCCTAGATGGTTCATAGGAGGAGATACGTTCGGACAGGTAAGCTGGGCTGGAATTGTTTAGGGCTTTATAGGCTAAAGCCAGTACTTTGAATTGTGCTCAGTAGCAAATTGGCAGCCAGTGGAGCTGACGCAACAGAGTAGTGTGCTCCCTGAGCGCAGCTCCTGTTAGTAACCTGGCTGCCGCCTTTTGGACCATTTGACGCTTCCAAACATTTTGGATTGTTTTTGCTTATGTGCCTTCAAGTCACTGCAAACTTAGGACAACCCTGAGTCTAAAGTTTAGGGCAGGGCCAGGTAAATGACTTTGGAGACGACATCCAGCCCACTGGCCTTAGTTTAGGACTTCTGCCTTAGAGCCTATGATTATGGACAGGCCTCCCAATTCTTTCCCTCTTTTTCTTCACAACATTCAAGGTCTCGTTGCTAAATTAATACACGGGTAATGGTATTGATAATGTTTGGAGGTCTCCTAACCTTAACATTATCAAGGGCATCCACAAGTCTTAATCCAACCTTGGATGAATACCTTTGTTTTAAGAGAAAACACCACTAAACTAAGCATAACTGAAATGTGGCAGAATTAAGAAAACCGGTGGGATACAGTTGACACTTGTTTCAATGGGAATGACAAGGAAAAGCATGCTGGAGGTGGTGAAAATGGCATTGCTTAAGGAGGACAGGGGATCAAGCAAGCCCTCCTCACTTAGAGTCACCCTGAAAGCAGGTTATTCCACTGGAAAATTCCTGTGGACAACAATACCAAGCTCCCTAAATATTTTTGGATGGAGAGATGTTGACCAAACCCAGGTAGGAGGAGAATGAACCAGGCAGCATCCAAAGCAAGCAGGGTAGCAATACTTGGTGGTTTTAATGACCTTCATACTTCGTAAGTGCACGTTTTCATCAAAACAAGGATATAAATTTCAAATACTGTGATATTACAGTAGATGAGCTGGTCACAGAAGTGCCCAAAGAGAAGGCTGTCTGAGGCCCTTTCTCCACTGCCCTATAATCCAGATGATCAAAGCAGAGAATCCACATTATCTGTTTTGAATTGGATTATATGAGTTCACACTGCCATATAATCCAGTTTAAAGCAGATAATCTGGATGTTATATTTATTTATTTATTTATTTATCTATCGCACTTCTACCCCGCCCTTCTCAACCCCCGAGGGGGGACTCAGGGCGGCTTACAAAAGGCACAATTTGATGCCAACACAACAATATGATAAAAATAAAACATATATAAACAGTAATTAAAACAATCCATTATACATCATAATCCATAAAAACCAATCTAGTGCTCAACGTTTGCCAGCTCAGAGTCCATAAATTCAATTCCACATTGTCAAATCAATCAATTCTAGTCGCCGCTTGACCCTTGTCTATCTGCCAGATTACCCAAAAGCCTGGTCCCAAATCCATGTTTTTAATTTCCTTCTAAAAGAGAGGAGGGATGTCGATGACCTAATTTCCCCGGGGAGTGAATTCCACAGGTGAGGGGCCACCACCGAGAAGGCCCTGCTCCTCATCCCCACCAACCTCACTTGTGATAGAAGTGGGGCTGAGAGCAGGGCCTCCCCAGAAGATCTTAAACTCCGAGGCGGGACGTAGAAGGAGATGCGTTCGGACAGATACTCTGGGCCAGAACAGTGTAGAAGTGGCCTCAAGTATAGCGAACCAGGACATATTCAGCATTTCTCAACCTGGAGATCAGGACCCCTGTGGAGGTCGCGAAGGGATGTCAGAGGGGTCGCCAAAGACCACCAGAAAACACAGTATTTTCTCTTGGTCATGTGGGTTCTGTGTGGGAAGTTTGACCCAATTCTATTGGTGGGGTTCATCAACGATAGAATTGGCTCAAATCAACGATAGAATTGGCTCAAACTTCCCACATGGAATCCCCATGACCATCAGAAAATACTGTGTTTTCTTATGGTCTTTGGCGACCCCTCTGACACCCCCTCACGACCCCCTCAGGGGTCCCGATCCCCAGGTTGAGAAACACTGCCATAGCACTTTGTCCTCCAAAGCACTTTACATTTTTAGGTCTGCTCGTATGTCCTTCCACAAATACCACTATCACCTTTTCGTCCATGCTTCAGCACGATTTCCAATTTTAATTTTACATTTGGCCTTCCCATAGTTTTAATTGTATGTTGTCTTATTGATAATCTTGTATGTTATTGTCCATGTTCTTTATTTTAATTGCTTGTATTGTTGTGATTATTGCTTGTATTGTGTTTGGGCTCGGCCTCATGTAAGCTGCACCGAGTCCCTTGGGGAGATGGTAGCGGGGTACAAATAAAGTATTATTATTATTATTATTATTAATTATTATTATTTCCCTGGGGAGGGCGTTCCAGAGGCGGGGGGCCACCACTGAGAAGGCCATCTCTCTCATCTCCACCAACCGTACTTGTGACTGTGGTGGGAGCGAAAGGAGGGCGTCCCCAGAAGATCTTAAAGTTCTTCCACTGAAAAAAAAGTAAAAGGAGACACTGTGGTGTAATATTCCAGATTGGTAGTCACACACATCAGACAAATGAAGCTTAAGCAATATCTTTATTAACAAATTAACATTCAAATAAAACGCACAAAAGGTAAATCTTTCAGCAGCAAATAATGAGCCAAACTTTGCCAGCAGAGTTCTCCTGGCAATAGAAGAAGGGGGTCAACTCACCAATTTCTTCTTGCCACTCATTCCCTAGGCCTCCTAAAACGTGGCGCTGGATGTCTGAGGTTGCCTCCAGAGCATGGCAGGCAGAGAGGCAAAGGGAAGTGGAACGGACAAAAAACACTGTCCTTTTTCTCTACTAGGAAATTTTTAAAAATTTCTTCTATTCATGCGGGACATATTTCCACTTAAGCTGATATAAGTACTGTAAACATTTGTATACAACTTGCGAAGCAGAATCCTGGTTTGTATGTTGTATACAAATCTGTTTTCAGATGTATCCTCCTTTACACAAAGAAAAGAAAAATTAAAATTGGGAGGAAGAAGAGAAGGAAAACTCAAAATATGTATGTATCTGTGCTACTAAGCACATGGACATAAATCAAAATTTCAGTCTATACAGAGTAGACCCATTGAATCAATTACATACACCTTTAAACCAGTATCCAACCTTTGATTCAATGGGTTTACTCTAGCTGGGTCTACTAACAAGATTTAGATCAAAGTATTCATCAATTCTACTTCAATACTATTACTGTATATGAGATTTTTTTCATCTCTTTAGAGACACTATAATACTCCGTTATGTTTACTCCTGAACCAAGTTTGATGTCTAATACACACTAATAAAATGGACTGTTTAAAGATAATTTCATGTTTTGATATAATTTGTAAGAATTATAACTGTGAATATCACATAAATATGAACCGCAAGAGGAGTCAATTAGAAATTAGGAAGATCATATAGACATCAAAGTTGAACCCGTGTAGGATTAGAAGGAAGTCACAGGACTCTTTTTTTTCTGTTTATGTTTATCTTTTATTTTTATCTAAAACAATTTTTTTGTATATATATTTTCCCTTTTTTTAATATACACCTCTATCTCTTTACTTTCCTACTTTTCAAAATACTATGTTCTCCCACTTTATTTGGATACTATATACTTATTTATACCAAATAAAGCTCTATTACAAAAAAATAATAATTTGTAAAGTCCATAATATAATTAACAGTTATCTTCAGTTTTTGTTTTGACGTACTGTGATGAGTTTATGTGGCGATTTCTATTTGTAGGAAGGAAAGATACATCATACTGCATTTCTCGTACATCGGGTTGTTGTAGGTTTTTCCGGGCTATATGGCCATGTTCTAGAGGCATTTTCTCCTGACGTTTCGCCTGCATCCATGGCAAGCATCCTCAGAGGTAGTGAGGTCTGTTGGAACTAGGAAAAAGGGTTTATATATCTGTGGAATGACCAGGGTGGACAAAGGACTCTTGTCTGCTGGAGCTAGGTGTAAATGTTTCAACTGACCACCTTGATTAGCATTTAATGGCTTGGAAGTGCCTGGGGGAATCTTTTGTTGAGAGGTGATTTGATGTGCCCGATTGTTTACTTTCTATTGTTTTGCTGTTGTAATTTTTGAGTTTTTTAATACTGGTAGCCAGATTTTGGTCATTTTCATGACTACACAGAGAAGCCATTGAAATCCACAAGCATGTGGACAATTTCAACAGAAAGGAAGGAACCATGAAAATGAACAAAATCTGCTTACCAAAGAACTCAAAAATTACAACAGAGAGTAAACAATCAGGCACATCAAATCACCTCTCTACAAAACATTCCCCCAGGCACTTCCAAGCCATTAAATGCTAATCAAGGTGGTCAGTTGAAACATTCACACCTAGCTCCAGCAGACAAAAGTCCTTTGTCCCACCCTGGTCATTCCACAGATATATAAACCCATTTTCCTACTTCCAACAGACCTCACTACCTCTGAGGATGCTTGCCATAGATGCAGGCGAAACGTCAGGAGAAATGCCTCTAGAACATGGCCATATAGCCCGGAAAAACCTACAACAACCCAGTGATTCCGGCAATGAAAGCCTTCGACAATACATTTTCTGGTACATCTCTTACCAGTATAAATCTAAATAACTACACAAATGTTGCTGTTCACCCAAGCGAAGTTCAGACTTTTTTTTAACATGAGATAAGTCACATTTCTTTTGTAACTAAATGCATTTTTGTGATATGCACAGGAATTTGCAATGTGCCATGGGCATTTTTTAAACCAAGAAGAGACAACAATTCCCTGGGTCTCAGGCACGACTAAAGCAGGTTTGAATTCTGGCCACCATTTTCATTGCAAAATATAATATTTGGCAACCAACATTTACCTATAGAATTTCAGCAATGTATGCAAGTGCATTTTCCTTGAAAGGAAGTAAGGCTTTCCCCCATATAGTCTTGAAGTGTAAAGCTATGAATAAGAGACAATACACACTGAGGCATATTTCTTAAAAGCCAGTGTCCTTATAAGGCATTTATTGGGCTTTCTTTTTAGGCTTTTCACACTTCTGGTCCTGTAAAAATTAAGAAGAAAGGCATGAGAGAGAAAAAAAAATTGACAAAATTATCATTATATATTGCAATTTGTACTTCATGGTAACCACCATGGCTTTTTTTGTTCCCTCAATCGAGAAAAGTCAATTTGCATCCTGGTGAAATCAAAAAGGTATGAAAGAGAACTTTGCTTATAAATTCAGGGCCTTTGGCTGTAAATCCCCAAACCAAATTCTATGTAAGTTCTATATAACTGGATTATATGAGTCCACACTGCCAGATAACCTGGGATAAACAGAAAACCTGGGATCAGATCCTGGGATATAGAGCCTATCTGGAAGGGCCCTAGGTCTCAACTGCTCCTAACCTAGCTACACTGCCCTATATCTCAGGACCTGATTTAAACTGGATTATATGAGTCCACACTGCCAGATAATCTGAGATAAACAGAAACAGATCAGATCCTGGGATATAGGGCCTGTCTGGAAGGGCCCTAGGTCTCAACTGCTCCTAACCTAGCTACACTGCCCTATATCTCAGAACCAGATTTAAACTGGATTATATGAGTCCACACTGCCAGATAATCTGAGATAAGCAGAAACAGATCAGATCCTGGGATATAGGGCTTGTCTGGAAGGTCCCTAGGTCTCAACTGCTCCTAACCTAGCTACACTGCCCTATATCTCAGGATCAGATCACAGATTTTCTGCTTTTAACTGGATTATATGAGTCCACACTGCCAGATAATCTGAGATAAACAGAAACAGATCAGATCCTGGGATACAGGGCTTGCCTGGAAGGGCCCTAGGTCTCAACTGCTCCTAACCTAGCTACACTGCCCTATATCTCAGGATCTGATCCCAGATTATCTGATTTAAACTGGATTATATGAGTCCACACTGCCAGATAATCTGAGATAAACAGAAACAGATCAGATCCTGGGATATAGGGCCTGTCTGGAAGGGCCCTAGTCTCAACTGCTCCTAATCTATCTACACTGCCCTATATCTCAGGATCTGATCCCAGATTATCTGATTGAAACTGGATTATATGAGTCCACATTGCCAGATAATCTGAGATAAACAGAAACAGATCAGATCCTGGGATATAGGGCCTGTCTGGAAGGGCCCTAGTCTCAACTGCTCCTAATCTATCTACACTGCCCTATATCTCAGGATCTGATCCCAGATTATCTGATTGAAACTGGATTATATGAGTCCACATTGCCAGATAATCTGAGATAAACAGAAACAGATCAGATCCTGGGATACAGGGCTTGCCTGGAAGGGCCCTAGGTCTCAACTGCTTCTAACCTAGCTACACTGCCCTATATCTCAGGATCTGATCCCAATTATCTGATTTAAACTGGATTATATAAGGAGCCCCCGGTGGCGCAGTGGGTTGAACCCCTGTACCGGCAGGACTGAAGACCGACAGGTCGCAGGTTCGAATCCGGGGAGAGGCAGATGAGCTCCCTCTATCAGCTCCAGCTCCTCATGCGGGACATGAGAGAAGCCTCCCACAAGGATGGTAAAAACATCAAAACATCTGGGCATCCCCTGGGCAACATCCTTGCAGGCAGCCAATTCTCTCACACCAGAAGTGACTTGCAGTTTCTCAAGTCGCTTCTGACACGATAAAAAAAAACTGGATTATACAAGTCTCCACTCCCAGATATTCCTGGATAAGAAGATAATCTGGGATCAGATCCTGGGATACAGGGGAAGTGTGGAAGGGGCCTAAATTGATAAATTTTCAGTCTGCCAGATTTCTAGTTCCAGGGATAGGCAAAGTGTAAACTTCCAAGTATTGCTGAACTACAACTCTCGACACTGAGATACGTAATCCAACAGCATTTAAAGAATCAAAAGTTCCCTCTGGTACATTTTTGACTCATTGTGGTGCTACTTGGTTGGCATACTAAGAGTTCCCATCGCTGCCACATTGCACACTCCCAAAGACTCGGTCCCACAGCCATATTTTTATCATCCTTCTAAAGGACAAGAGGGAGGGGGCTGACCTGATCTCATTAGGAAGGGAATTCCATAGCCGAGGGGCAATTACTGAGAAGGCCCTGTCTCTCGTCCCCGCCAAACGCGCCTGTGATAGTGGTGGAACTGAGAACAGGGCCTCCCCAGAAGGTCTTAATCTCCATGGTGGCTCATAGGGGGAGATGCGTTCGGACAGGTAAATTGGGCTGGGGCCGTTTAGGGCTTTATAGGCCAAAGCCAACAGTTAGAGTGCCAAGGCTTAAATAAGATTTTCTGTGGGCGAGCAGATGGCGACCATTGGATAGCATATGTATCAGAAACTAGAGCCGATGTGGTCTATCCAATGCAATTTTCTGAATCAGCACCCCAAATAAGCAAACTCAATCTAAAGTTGACTAAAAACTGATTCATAACCCTTTTGATACTACTGTTAAAGAGTTGTCCCTGGTCAAAGAATGGTTGGGAACCACTGTACTAAAAGAATACATGTTCACAAAGGGAGAGAGAAAGCTCTCCCACCTCCACATCTCTTTCTCTGTGCTACTATTCCAAGGAACATCATGTTAATGAAATATTCTGGATAAAACAATTTGTTTTAAAACAAAGTAGGCTCCATTCCAACAAGTGCTCTGGGAGAGTTTAGGACTCAAGTATTTTCATTATTCTGAGAGAACATGTCCAAACATTCACAGAATTAAATTGTTGCTTGATAAATTCTCCCTGGATTAAACATGCACACACACAAATCATTATTAGCTTCATTTCAGGAAGTTCGGCTTGAGTAAATCAGTTCTTTGCCACCTACCAGCATTTTTATGTGTTCTTTTGTGAGGTGATCATATTCTTTCTTGAGGTAGTCACACTGCTTTTTAACTTCAGATATTTCGTCTGATTTCTTCGTGAGAGCTATCAAGACACAGTAATAGTATTATTCAATGCACAAACAATTACATTTGGATAGAACACTTCTGAATTAAATAGGTTTTTTTAAAGACTTTTTTTAAAACAAGAAGCTACAAATTGACTGCTTGCTATTACATATCTAAGAAGTCTTTGTCAGTAAATGAACTATTTTGATCTGCTACTATTTATTATTTTGTTTATTTACTATATTTATATACCACCCTTCTCAGCCCAGAGGTGACTTGGAGCAGTTCTACATTCAAAACATTCCAGTTATTCAGGAGGAAATAACTAATAATCTATATAAATAAAAATGTAATGTTCGTTTGTGATACCATCAGAACTCAAAAACCACTGGGGGAATTGACACCAAATTTGGACACTAGATACTATCTCAAGCAAGCTATGTTCTCCACTCACAACCCCCCCAAAAAACACTTCCCCCCTCCCCCCCCCTCGGAAAGACGTCCAACTTAAGCCTCAGGGAGGGATGGGGGAGGGAAGGAGTGCACGTGCATGGCCAGCAGGCTCCCACGGAGGCTCTCTGTTCAGGAGCTGAAGGAAAAGACTTCATCCCCGCAGGCCTGCCTTAAAATATCCCTCCAGACCCGACTAATCTACCGTCGATGGGATGGATTCGGGAGAAAGGAAACTCTGCAGAAGCAAAAGCAATCAAGCTCAGAGCAGATCCATTGATAACCCAGGCTTAGAATACAGAATTCATGTCAGGCAGGAAGACCCCAAAGGCCATCCAGTCCAACCTCATTTTACAGTAAAGGAAGACACCATCAAAACCCTCCCGACAGATGGTCAACCATCCTTCAATCCATCAATCACTCCATCTACATATCTATCTACCTACTTCCTACCAACCTATCTATCAACCAACCTATCTACCTTCTGTTCCATCTATCAATGTCCCTTCCATCTGTCCCATCTGTCTATTGCTTCAACTGGAATTCCTCTCTTATCTGAGGGCCACAGAAATGCATGGCAGGGTACAGCTAGTAATAATAATAAAATAATAAAAAACTTTATTTATACCCTGCTCCATCTCCCCCAGGAGGACTCGGGGCGGCTTATATGAGGCCATGCCCATCAGTACAATAAACACAATATTATACAAAAGCATAACAAAACCAGAAAATAAAATACATAAAATGCAAAACCAATATAATAGACGACACAGCAATATAATTTCAAACATTAAAACACAAAGGAATTACACTGGGCAGGGCCAAATTCAAAGATAAAATTTTAAAACACTGGGAGATAGGGTAATGTAAATTGTCGGGAAGGGGGATCCGGGATGAGGAAGGATTTAATTGCACGAACCATAAAATAAAGTGCTTCTGAGGTCATTTTATGCAAAGTTTTGTCAAGGAGTGTCTTACATTCAATCATTGAAGGCACATTGGAATAACCTGCTCAAGCAGGGAGCTTTGAGATAGTAGAACAGAAGCTTTCCGAAGCTCTAGGTGCTTTTACTGCCTACTACAGGGAAAACCAGTTGATCCCCAACCCATCCAAAACACAGACATGTGCCTTTCATCTCAAGAACAGAGAAGCATCCCGAGCTCTGAAGATCACCTGGGAAGGAATCCCACTGGAGCATTGCAGCGCACCCAAATATCTGGGAGTCACTCTGAACCGTGCTCTTACCTACAAGAAGCACTGCCTGAACATCAAGCAAAAAGTGGGTGCTAGAAACAATATCATACGAAAGCTGACTGGCACAACCTGGGGATCACAACCAGACAGTGAAGACATCTGCCCTTGCGCTATGCTACTCTGCTGCTGAGTATGCATGCCCAGTGTGGAACACATCTCACCACACTAAAACAGTGGATGTGGCTCTTAATGAGACATGCTGCATTATCACGGGGTGTCTGCGCCCTACACCACTGGAGAAATTACACTGCTTAGCCGGTATTGCACCACCTGACATCCGCCGAGGAAGTAGCAGCCAATAGTGAAAGGACCAAGGCAGAGACATCTCCAGCTCATCCCGTTTGGGTATCAGCCAGCACGTCAACGACTTAAATCTAGAAATAGTTTTCTAAGATCTACAGAGACACTCGCTAGAACACCTCAGCAAGCGAGAGCCCAAAAGTGGCAGACTGAAACCCAGAACCTCAACCAATGGCGGATACCAGATGAGAGACTCCCCCCTGGGCACACAGAGGACTGGGCAACTTGGAAGGCGCTGAACAGACTGCGCTCTGGCACCACAAGATGCAGAGCCAACCTTCAGAAATGGGGCTACAAAGTGGAATCCTCGACATGCGAGTGTGGAGAGGAGCAAACCACTGACCACCTGCTGCAATGCAACCTGAGCCCTGCCACATGCACAATGGAGGACCTTCTTGCAGCAACACCAGAAGGCACTCCAAGTGGCCAGATACTGGTCAAAGGACTTTTAATCAACTACCAAACTCACAAATTTTGTATGTTTGTTTGCTTTGTTCTGTTAGAAATGTAACATAATATGACTGGTTGTCCTGACACGACAAATAAAATAAATAAAATTGGAATAACCAGGTTTTCAGGTTCCTCCTGAAGATTGTCAGAATGGGGGCTTGCCTAATATCTCTGGGGAGGGAATTCCAGACCTGGGGGGCCACTACAGAGAAGGCACTCTCGCTCGTCCCCACAAGTCGCACTTGTGATGCGGACAGGAGCGAGAGGGGCCTCTCCAGAAGATCGAAGAGGTCATGTGGGTTCGTAGACGGAAATGCCGTTGCGCAGGTAGGCAGGTCCCAAAACGTTCAGGGCTTTGTATGTCAAAACCTGCACCTTGAATTGGGCCCGGAAAATAAACAGCAGCCAGTGGAGCTCCTTAAACAGGAGGGTTGACCGCTCTCTGTAATTCACACCAGTTAATAATCTGGCTGTCGCCCGTTGGACCAATTGGAATTTCCAGACCATCTTCAAGGGCAGCCCCATGTAGAGCGCACCGCAATAGTCCAATCTAGAGGTAACTAAGGCATGGACCACCGTGGCCAAATCTGACTTCATGAGGTACGGTCGCAGCTGGCGCATGAGCTTCAATTGTGCGAACGAAATAATGTCAAATCAACTCATATGATGAAGTGAAATGTCAGTTCATATAAGAATGTTTACAGGGTCTTTGAGCAGTTATTTGCTGCTAATAGAAATACAGGGGACAGGAAAGTTAGCTTCAGAAGTGGAAGGAAAGTGGCATTAAGAAAAGAGGGAGCAAGGAACAATGTATAAGAACCCCATGCACTCATTTTATGGAGTCTGTATTACTATGAATATTCTTTTTTGTTGTTTTTTATTCGTTCAGTTGCTTCCGACTCTTCGGGACCTCCTGGACCAGCCCACGCCAGAGCTCTCTGTTGGTTGTCACCACCCCCAACTCCTTCCAAAGTCAATCCAGTCACTTCAAGGATGCCATCCATCCATCTTGCCCTTGGTCGGCCCCTCTTCCTTTTTCCTTCCATTTTCCCTAGTATCATTGTCTTCTCTAAGCTTTCCTTTCTTCTCATGATGTGGCCAAAGTACTTCATCTTGGCCTCTACTATCCTTCCCTCCAATGAGCAGTTGGGCATTATTTCCTGAAGTATGGACTGGTTGGATCTTCTCGCGGTCCAAGGCACTCTCAGAATTTTCCTCCACCACCACAGTTCAAAAGCGTCAATCTTCCTTGGCTCAGCCTTCCTTATAGTCCAGCTCACACATCCGTAGGTTACTACAGGGAATACCATTGCTTTGATTATGCGGATCTCCGTTGCCAGTGTGATGTCCCTACTCTTCAATATTTTATAGGGATTGGCCAATGCTCTCCTCCCAAGAAGTAAGCGTCTTCTGATTTCCTGGCTTCAGTCTGCATCTGCAGTAATCTTTGAACCTAGAAATACAAAGTCTGTCGCTGCCTCCACGTTTTCTCCCTCTATTTCTCAGTTACCAGTCTGGTTGCCATAATCTTCGTTTTTTTATGTTTAACTGCAACCCAGCTTTTGCACTTTCTTCTTTCACCTTGGTTATAAGTCTCCTCAACTCCTCCTCACTTTCATCCATCAAAGTGGTATCATTTGCATATCTAAGGTTGTTAATGTTTCTTCCAGCAATTTTAAGTCCAGCCTTGGATTCATCAAGCCCTGCACATCGCATGATGAGTTCTGCATGCAAGTTGAATAGGTTGGGTGAAAGAATACAACCCTGCCGTAATTCTTTCCCAATCTTGAACCAGGCTGTTGTTCCATGGTCAGTTCTTACTGTTGCTACTTGGTCCTTATACAGATTCCTCAGGAGACAGACAAGGTGATTTGGTATGCCCATACCACCAAGAACTTGCCATAATTTCTTATGATCTACACTGTCAAAGGCTTTAGAATAGTCAATAAAACATTCTATATTTATATTTATTTACTTATTCTAGATTTGCATATTAGTACACACATAAATATGTCAAGGTTATATACACGAACCTTTCTTGTTTCAGAAGAGCTTCAAAATATGTACACTTTAGAGCACCTACCAACTTTTAGGATACATGATAAGGTGCAATTAATCTTGGAAATAGTTCCAAGATTTCAAAAAGGGAGGCACAATTTATTCTGTAGCATTTTTTATGCTAAAGGTGAAGCTATAATTGGCAAGAAAATCATTTCGGTAATTTGATCTAACAGAAAGTAACTACTGTCTGTTTTATGGCAGACTTGCAAAGCATTTTGGTTGTAACTAAAAACAATCCTATCGCTAAACATAACTAAGATATCTAGAGATAGTTGTAGGTGAACAAAGAAAAACATGCACTGCATTGTTACTATGTTTTGACAAAAATACACGGGACATGACGGGGGAGTGCTTAGCAGAATGTCAAGGTCCAGGATATGAAAAGCCTTCCTTAGCTGGAACATTTGTGGAGCTTTGCAGGTTTGTCTGGGTGAGAAAGCATTGAAGCAAACCATGCATATATAAGATTTCTATAATAATAATAATAATAATAATAATAATAATAATAATAATAATCTTATATCCCGCTACTATCTCCCTGAATGGACTCGGGGCAGCTTACACATGGCACAAGGTGTCTAAAACCAGAACATAAAATAAACACAGTATAAAATGCAATAAGTAAAACACATTCGCATATAAAACATCAACCAAAACTCAATAAAACTGCGCTCATCCACCAATGGCGGTAAGCTGCTGTAAATGTGGTCAGGCTGTAGCCCTAAAGAGAACAGCGCACAGGCAAAGTACCACTCAGATTGCTCTAACTTTTTTTTATTCCAGCTTATACTCCGGTATAATCCAGATTATATTTAAGTTGGGTTTTTTGCTTAGCAATTGCTATAGACTCTTAGTTTGTGCTAGAGGCACTGAATTAAGTGTTTCTAAGCCTTTTTTATGTTTAATAAACCTTTGTTTGGACCTTTTACACTGTATTGCCGAAGGCTTTCATGGCTGGAATCACTCAGTTCTTCTGGGTTTTTTCGGGCTATATGGCCATGTTCTAGTGGCATTTCCCGACGTTTCGCCTGCATCTATGGCAAACTTCATCTTGACCTTTGTCTCACCCTGGTCATTCCACAGATATATAAACCCCTTTTTTCCCAGTTCCAGCAGACCTCACCTCTGAGGATGCTTGCCATAGATGCAGGCGAAACGTCAGGAGAAATGCCACTAGAACATGGCCATATAGCCCAAAAAAACCCACAAGAACTTTTACACTGTGTTTGGCATTTTTGAGGCTTTTGGGTCTTGTCATCATGTCAGCATCACTTGCTCATATGTTTTAACATAACATTAAAACTGTAATGGAAATGCCCCAAATGTTTGGAATATGCAAATATTTTAATACTGATATGGTATTCACTCCCCCTGAGTTAAAACAAAAACATTTGGGGTAGAATTTCCTATTCTTTTTTCATTTGAAGAGAGGTAACACAACCATATGACAAATTCCTGACAAGTCCATTGAAATGAAATGGAACTGCCTGGAAAATATTTCTTCAGTTTCAAAGTATTTCCATTATATGAAAATACAACTTAGCATTTTGGAGTTTGCATAAATCTGCTCAGACTTGAGAAACTGGCTGTACTTTACTAAGAATAGAAAAGCCTAACTAATATATCTTTATGCATCTCTGAAAAGTTGTTTAGACTTTGGGATGGAAAGCACTACATATTTTGTCACATAAATAAACTATCTTCAGGAGAACCTATATTCAGATGAAAATCAAACTAAAGGAAGCTGTACAATAGCAGTACCTAAAGAATGGCATCCAAAGGCAGTAATGAGGGGAATATTCTGAGATTTAGCTTTGGATGTGAATTATTTTTGATATCTCTACTTTTGTTTTGTATTAAGGCTTGTATTATCTGTCTGTATATATCTATCTATCTATCTGTCTATCTGTCTGTCTGTCTGTCTATTATCTCTCTGTCTATATCTATCTATCTATCTATCTATCTGTCTATCTGTCTGTCTGTCTGTCTGTCTGTCTGTCTATCTATCTATCTATCTATCTATCTATCTATCTATCTATCTATCTATCTATCTATCTATCCTGCCCCCAAAACTTAGTAATCTGTCTGTCTGTCTGTCTATCTATCTATTTATTATTTCTGGTATTTCTACCCTGTCTCTTCTCTACCCCCGAAGGGGGACTCAGGACCACTTACATTTTGGCAGCAATTCGATGCCACTACAAATAAACAATTACAATAATACAACAACCATTAAAATATATAAAGCATTAATTAAAAACAGTACATAAAGCATTAATTAAAACAATAAACAGTATCATCAGCTGTCACGCCATTGCAGTCAATTTCCAACTAAAGTGTTAATTAAGTCTGCTGTCCAAAACCCCAGTCCCAAAACCACAATTTCAATAACTTCCCAAAAGCCAGGAGGGTTAAAGCTGATCTTATCTCACTTGGAAGCGCGTTCCACAGGCGGGGGGCCACCGCCGTGAAGGCCCTGTCTCTCGTCCCCGCCAGGCGCATTTGCGATGTTGGCGGGAGCGAGAGTAGAGCCTCCCTGGATGATTTTAAATCACGAGGTGGGATGTAGAGGATGTGGTGTTCGGACAAGTAAGCTGGGCCAGAACTGTCTATCTATTAATATTATCCAATCTATCTAGGCTGCCCAAAAAACTCAGCAGTTCATCTGCCTGCCTGCCTGCCTATCTATCTAGGCTCCCAAAAAACTCAGATCTATCTATCTATCTATCTATCTATCTATCTATCTATCTATCTATCTATCTATCGAGGCTGCCCCAAAAACTCAGCAGTTTAGCATCTCAAATAATTTCACCAAAGTGTTATAGCAGCCAAATAATGGACTTAAAAAACAAGGACATCTGCAAAGCTTTTGCCAATTTTGGTAAGACTCAGAATATAATCCAGGGTGTTTAGATCCACGGCAGCAGACCCACTGCGCAATATAAGTTGTGAAATCTGGATTATATTTAGAAAATAATAATAATAATAATAATAATAATAATAATAATAATAATAAGGATTGTCGATATTACAATCTCAGGTGACAGCAGGACTGAAGAGGAACAACTGGAAAAGCTGACACGATATGAGGATTTAAAGATCGAACTGCAAGTCAAGGTGCTCCCAGTGGTGATCGGCACACTTGGTGCAGTGCCTAAAGACCTTGACCTGCACTTAAACACAATCGGCGCTGACAAAATAACCATCTGTAAGCTGCAGAAGGCCACCTTACTGGGATCTGCATGCATTGTTAGCCGATACACCACACAGCCCTAGACACTTGGGAAGTGTCCGACGTGTGATCCAATACAACAGCCAGCAGAGGGTCTGCTGTGGATTCATTCGGTTGTATTTCTAATAATAATAATACTAATAAGAAGAAGAAGCTGCAGAAGGCCGCCTTACTTGGATCTGCGTGCATCATTGAAAAATACATCACACAGTCCTAGACGCTTGGGAAGTGTTCGACTTGTGATTTTGTTATACGAAATCCAGCATATAGATCTTGTTTGCTGTGACATACTGTGCTTTTGTGTCAATACTACTACTACTAATAATAATGGTACCTATTGATCTATTCACATTTGCAAGTTTTCAAACTGCTAGGTTGGCAGAAGCTGGGGCTAACAGCAGGACCTCACCCCGTCTGGTGGATTAAAATCACCAACCTTCTGGTCAGCAAGTTCAGCAGCTCAGCGGTTTAATCCGTTGTGCCACCAAGGCCCCCTTTGAATTTGGCATTTTATTTTCAATGCTGGGTTCCTTCAAAGAATATATTCCCATGAGAAATTATATTTTTCTATAATGTTTCACATTATATAGGAACTAAAGACCCTCAGGCACAAATTTGGTTAATAATATCTATGAACAAATTAAATGCTCCATCAGCTGTAAATAATTCTGCCATCTGCTTCCTGTCTTCTCTTTTCCCATTACAATCCCTAACCTCTAATTCCATTATTTCCCGACTCTTCCATCCTAAATCCCATTCCCATTTCCCCCCTTGTAGGTTACCACTGACATCCCACTTCCTTAACTTTTTTTTTTTGGTCGGGAAGATTGATGATCCCAATGTGTGTATTCCTTGAGGATTTCACTGCCTGTACATAGGTCATACAGTCTGAATTTCAGAACAAAGATATAGAACAAATGTTGAAATATAGGCTCTCAAAACTCCATTATTTTACAACAATATTAAGGGCAGAACCGATCTTTTTAAATCTTTTAGATTTTCCAATTCCATTTTCAGATTTGGTCATAAAGGCAAATTCATTGTTGCAAATTATAGGTTAAATTGTTTCATATCTAAGTCAATAGAGGGAAACTCTATGGCAAGGAGTTCACCTAGGAGAACAATGTTCCTATTCTGTTTATTTTGTATACAAACCATGTCTGTTTATAAGAGCTGGCAAACATTGTGTAAACTTTGCTTTTTCTTCCTCATTCGGAATGTCATCATCTTTTTGAGAACATCTTACGTGTACAGAAGCATGTATTCAAAACTCGCATAGGTTTATTATTAAAATATATTTCCTAGTGTGTTGCACATATATAAAAATGAACAGATAATGAAACAAGACTACTGTTAAACATTTCCATCGGATATTTCAAATGTTCACAGACATACAATACAATGGGATTTTGGCCTGCATCAATAGGAGCATAGTGTCTAGATCTAGGGAAGTCATGCTACCCCTCTATTCTGCTTTGGTTAGACCACACCTGGAATATTGTGTCCAATTCTGGGCACCACAATTGAGAGATATTGACAAGCTGGAATGTGTCCAGAGAAGGGCGACTAAAATGATCAAGAGTCTGGAGAACAAGCCCTACGAGGAGCGGCTTAAGGAGCTGGGCATGTTTAGCCTGAAGAAGAGAAGGCTGAGAGGAGATATGATAGCCATGTATAAATATGTGAGAGGAAGCCACAGGGAGGAGGGAGCAAGCTTGTTTTCTGCTTCTGGAGACTAGGACGCGAAACAATGGCTTCAAACTACAAGAAAGGAGATTCCATCTGAACATGAGGAAGAACTTCCTGACTGTGAGACCCGTTCAGTAGTGGAACTCTCTGCCCCGGAGTATGGTAAAGGCTCCTTCTTTGGAAGCTTTTAAACAGAGGCTGGATGGCCATCTGTCAGGGGTGATCTGAATGCAATATTCCTGCTTCTCGGCAGGGGGTTGGACTGGATGGCCCATGAGGTCTCTTCCAACTCTTTGATTCTTTGATTCTATGTCAGAAATAAAAGCTCAGTATTGCGATGTCAATATTATTCCCTTGCTTCATTTGAGGGTGGGAGGGGGAAAGCAATGGGTTGACAAACGTTATTT
Organism: Anolis sagrei ordinatus; assembly: GCF_025583915.1. Lineage (NCBI taxonomy): Eukaryota > Metazoa > Chordata > Lepidosauria > Squamata > Anolidae > Anolis > Anolis sagrei. The sequence continues at coordinate 121,564,210 of NW_026847549.1, forward strand.
AATGAATGAATGAATGAATAGCTGAAGAGACGTTTCAATTTTTTAAAAATTAATGTACATATAAACATTATATATTATATTATAACCACTTTGAGTCGCCCAAGGGCCGAGAAAAGCAATATATAAATGAAGTAAATTAATAATAAATAATTATATAATATATTATATTATTATGTATATTATATATTATATTATATTAACATTGTAACCACTAAGTTACACTAGCTCTTCTCCCTGCTTATATTTTTCTGTAAAATATTAATCTATAGTACTGCAGATATTACTGCTGGGATACTGGTTAATACTATTGCCCAACATCTTTTTGAAATGTTATATATGCACAGTTATTGTTGCTGATTTGTTTTATACTGTGTGGCATACATAAAATGTAACTGTTATCAAGCAGCCATTTGTAAAAACTAATGCTAGGATATAGAAAACATTATAAAATGTATGGGGTTGCTATAAGTTTTTTTTCAATACATTTTTTATTCAGGTTAAAGAGATCATACAGATATTGAGTATGGAAAGAGGGATAGTGGTAGGGGATATTAGAAAGATTTACATGTAAAGTAGGAGAACAATGAAATGATAGAAAAGTAGGATTTTTAGGCATTCTGCCTAAAAAAAAGAGAGGGAAAAAAATCTGAATAAATGTGAGAAAAAAAGGAAAAAGAAATAAAAAAAGTTTAAAAAAAAACAAAAAGGGAAAAAAGTCTCTTGACTTCCGAGGTTGCCATAAGTTGAGAGGTGACTTGAAGGCATATTTACACACAAAGAACTTACGCGATCCCTTGTTGTCCGAGTAAGATTGTCTTCCAAGATCGGTATACTGGTGGTGGATCCGTAGATGACTGTGGAGCCCTATTCTTGAAGGCATTGGTTTCTAGGTGGAAGATGGTCCTGGTCGGGGTTGGATTGATGTGCCTTCCTCTTGGCACGTTTCTCTCTTTTGCCCTCCATTCGTGCCTCTTCAAATTCTACAGCACTGCTGGTCAAAGCTGACCTCCAGCTGGAGCGGTCAAGGGCCAGGGCTTCCCAGTTCTCAGTGTCTATGCCAGAGTTTTCAAAATTAGCTTTGAGCCCATCTTTAAATCTCTTTTCCTGCCCACCAACATTCCGTTTTCTGTTCTTGAGTTCGGATTAGAGCAACTGCTTTGAGAGATGGTGGTTGGGCATCTGGACAATGTGGCCGGTCCAGCGGAGTTGATGGCAGAGGACCATCGCTTCAATGCTGGTGGTCTTTGCTTCTTCCAGCACGGAGACGTTTGTCCGCTTGTCTTCCCAAGAGATTTGCAGGATTTTTCGGAGGCAGCGCTGATGGAATCGTTCTAGGAGTTGCATGTGATGTCTATAGATAGTTCACGTCTTGTAGACATATAATACTGTTGGGAGGACAATAGCTTTATAAACAAGCACCTTAGTATCCCTACCGATGTCCCGGTCCTCAAACACTCTGTGCTTCATTCGGAAAAATGCTGCACTCGCGGAGCTCAGGCGGTGTTGTATTTCAGTGTCAATGTTGACTTTTGTGGAGAGGTGACTGCCAAGGTAGCAGAAATGGTCAACATTTTCTAATGTTACACCATTAAGATGTATTTCTGGTATTGGAGAGGGATTGGCTGGTGACTGCTGGAAGAGCACTTTGGTTTTCTCGATGTTCAATTATAGGCCGAGCTTCTCGTATGCTTCTACAAAGGTGTTTAGAGTGGCTTGTAGGTCTTCTTCTGAATGCGTACAGACGACGTTGTCATCAGCATATTGCAGTTCCGTAACAATTGTTGTTGTAACCTTGGTTTTGGCTTTCAGTCTGCTGAGTTAAATAGCTTGCAGTCTGTCCAATAGATGATTTCCACTCCAGTGGGGAGCTTCTCATCAACAAGATGAAGTATCATAGCGATGAAGATGGAAAATAAGGTTGGCGCAATAACACATCCTGATTTGACACCTGATTCCACCTTAAATGGGTCACTTTGGGAGCCATTACTGTCCAAAACTGTTGCCATCATGGAGAATCCGCAGGATGTTCACAAATTTGGTAGGGCACCCAATATTTTGGAGGATTGTCCAGAGAGCACTGCGATTCACTGTATCGAATGACTTTGCAAAGTCAATGAAATACATAAAGAAATAGCACAAAGGAAAGAAAAGAACCCCTTATCTTTTCCTTTTATCTGTTGCCATGACCTTTTACTCTTTTCTTATACTCTCACACTTTCCTCCAACTACATACACTCTACTTTCCTCACTACCCACTGTCAGTACTCTAACCTTGCTATGCCATGTTCTGCAGGAAGTGCTTTCTTTCCACCCTCTCTAGGTGGAAATGCTAAGTCACCTTTCCTAGTTGCTAGTGGAAGCAAAAATAAAGTTGTGGAACTTCCCAAATTAAGCACATTGTTGAAGCTGTGGAAAGATGCTTTCATTAATCTCAAGCCTGTCTCAACCATGAAGCCTTAACTGTCTCTTTGCTTCAATGGAAACTAAGAGACTTATCACTTTGTATCTTCTCAAGAAGAGAGGAAAAAATGTCCAACTATATTGACTTGCAGAAAACTTTGTATATGGTTGACGGAAGATAAAGCAGTTGTTTGAATCTCTCTACCCTAGCTGCAATTAGGCAGTTTCCGGATTACAGACAAGATAGCTTCTGCATGCTTCTTCTTAAGTTAAATTTGTATGTAAGTCGGAACAGGTACATTTTTAAGTGTAACTCCAGCAATATCTATCTGTCTATCTTATCTAATAAAAGTGAATATTTGTATGTATGTGGGCGGTGATGCGGCAAAGTATTTTTCTGGCCGGGCCTTCAACTTCCACAGAGCACTGTGACCCCCATGAATGACGGACCTGGACCGAACTTGGCACACAGACCCCCCCCCATGACCAACAGAATATATTGGATTTTTTTGGGGGGGGGGGGGCTGACCTACCTGGGTGGGAGTCGTAGTTCACCCTGCACCCAAAGAGCCCTCTGAACCAATTACGGATCTGGAACAAACTTGACACACAGACCCAACATAGCCAACTTCAAATACTGACAGGGCCTTCGAATCTACTGATTGATCTTCGAATCACTGAGTTATAGTTGACCTGTATTCAGAGAACACTGAACCCAGCCAACAACGAATCTGGACCAAACATGGCACGCAGATCCAACACGGCTAATTTTAAATACTGGCGGTGGTTGGGGGTGACTGACCATGATTTTGGAATCGTAGTTCACCCACATCCTCATGCATTTCCTGGGAGCATTCATAAAAAACAAAAGACTGACTTTTTCCTAAAAAATAGCATTAAAAATTGTTGTTGTTGTTGTTCATTCGTTCAGTCGTCTCCGACTCTTCGTGACCTCATGGACCAGCCCACGCCAGAGCTCCCTGTCGGCCGTTACCACCCCCAGCTCCCTCAAGGTCAGTCCAGTCACTTCAAGGATGCCATCCATCCCTCTTGCCCTTGGTCGGCCCCTCTTCCTTTTGCCTTCCACTTTCCCCAGCATAATTGTCTTCTCTAGGCTTTCCTGTCTCCTCGTGATGTGGCCAGAGTACTTCAACTTTGTCTCTAGTATCCTTCCCTCCAGTGAGCAGTCGGGCTTTATTTCCTGGAGGATGGACTGGTTGGATCTTCTCGCAGTCCAAGGCACTCTCAGAACTTTCCTCCAACACCACAGCTCAAAAGCATCGATCTTCCTTCGCTCAGTCTTCCCTAAGGTCCAGCTCTCACATCCGTAGGTTACTACAGGGAATACCATGGCTTTGACTAGGCGGATCTTTGTTGCCAGTCTGATGTCTCTACTCTTTACTATTTTATCGAGACTGGACATTGCTCTCCCCCAAGAAGTAAGCGTCTTCTGATTTCCTGGCCACAGTCTGCATCTGCAGTAATCTTTGCACCTAGAAATACAAAGTCTGTCACGGCCTCCACGTTTTCCCTCTATTTTCCAGTTGTCAATCATTCTTGTTGCCATAATCTTGGTTTTTTTGACGTTTAGCTGCAACCGGCTTTTGCGCTTTCTTCTTTCACCTTGATTAGAAGGCTCCTCAGCTCCTCCTCGCTTTCGGCCATCAGGGTGGTGTCATCTGCATATATGAGGTTGTTAATGTTTCTTCCAGCAATTTTCACCCCAGCTTTGCATTCATCAAGCCCCGCACATCGCATGATGTGTTCTGCATACAAGTTAAAAAGGTTGGGTGAGAGGATGCAGCCTTGCCGTACGCCTTTCCCAATCTTGAACCAGTCTGTTGTTCCGTGGTCAGTTCTGACTGTTGCTACTTGGTCCTTGTACAGATTCCTCAGGAGAGAGACAAGGTGGCTTGGGATGCCCATCCCACTAAGAACTTGCCACAATTTATGATGATCCACACAGTCAAAGGCTTTAGAATAGTCAATGAAGCAGAAATAGATGTTTTTCTGAAACTCCCTGCCTTTCTCCATTCTCCAGCGGATATTGGCAATCTGGTCTCGTTCCTCTGCCTTTTCTAAACCCAGCTTGAACATCTGGCAACTCTCGCTCCATGTATTGCTGGAGTCTTCCTTGCAGGATCTTGAGCATTACCTTACTGGCATGAGAAATAAGGGCACTGTACGGAAGTTGGAGCAGTCTTTCGCATTTCCCTTTTTTGGTATGGGGATATAAGTTGATTTTTTCCAGTCTGATGGCCATTCTTGTGTTTTCCATATTTGCTGGCAAATGGCATGCATCACCTTGACGGCATCATCTTTTAAGATTTTAAACAGTTCAGCTGGGATCCCGTCGTCTCCTGCTGCCTTGTTGTTAGCAATGCTTCTTAAGGCCCATTCAACCTCACTCCTCAGGATGTCTGGTTCAAATTCATTCACCACACCGTCAAAACTATCCTCAATATTATTATCCTTCCTATACAGATCTTCTGTATAGTCTCGCCACCTTCTCTTGATCTCTTCAGCTTCTGTTAGGTCCCTGCCATCTTTGTTTCTTATCATACCAATTTTTGCCTGAAATTTACCTCCAATGTTTCTAATTTTCTGGAAGAGGTCTCTTGTCCTTCCTATTCTGTTGTCTTCTTCCACTTCCATGCATTGCTTATTTAAAAATAGTTCCTTATCTCTTCTGGCTAACCTCTGGAATTGCGCATTTAACTGGGCATATCTCCCCTTTTCACTGTTTCCTTTTGCTTTCCTCCTTTCTTGGGCTACTTCCAGTGTCTCAGCAGACAACCATTTTGCCTTCTTGGTTTTCTTTTTCTTTGGAACGTACTTTGTTGCCGCCTCCTGAACAATGTCGCGGACTTCTGTCCATAGTTCTTCTGGGACTCTGTTTACTAAATCTAGTCCTTCAAATCTGTTCTTCACTTCCACTGTATATTCGCTCGGAATGTTAGTGAGATCATATCTAACTGGTCTGTGTATTTTCCCTGATCTCTTTAGTTTTATTTTAAATTGAGCAATAAGAAGTTCGTGATCTGAGCTACAGTCAGCCCCAGGTCTTGTTTTCACCGACTGGATGGATGTCCGCCACCTTTGGCTGCAAAGGATGTAGTCAATCTGATTTCGGTGCTGACCATCTGGTGAAGTCCATGTGTAAAGCCGTCTTTTAGGTTGTTGGAAGAGAGTGTTTGTTATACACAGCGAGTTTTAAAAATTACCTAACTGATATTACCTAACATCCAAAAACAAACAATGCCTTTTTTAAATAACCCAGGCTTGTGTGTGTGTGTATGAAAACTTTGGATAGCATGGGAAAGGGTAAACACCCCTGTTGTATTGTTGAAGGCTTTCATGGCCGGAATCACTGGGTTGTTGTAGCTTTTTCGGGCTCAGGGGAGAATGCCTCTAGAACATGGCCATATAGCCCGAAAAAAACCCTACAACAACCCCTGTTGTGTTCGTTTTGCTGTATGTGCCCCTGTTCAAAAGATTTCACCTCACTTTCTGTCTCTGTGACAATTGGATTTTGAAAATTTTGGCTTGTTGTGGAAACAAAGATTAGCGATAAGGCTTCCCCATGATAACTCTTACAGGAGTAAATTTCCCTTCTGAGGGGTAGATTCACTTCCTGCTGTCTCATTCCCGTTTGCAACTAAGAGTCATTTGTCAGATATTTGTAACTTGGGGACTGTCTGTACTTGACAATATTGTGACCTGCAACTATGCACTCTCTTGTTAACTTAGGAACACATACATGTATTAAGCTTTTACTACTCTGTAAGAGGGAAGAAGCATACGGTGATTTCATTTCTCTGTAGACAAAATCCCAGGCTTTGGTGGAAACCACTGGCCACATTTGACAAACCATACCAATTTGTGCCATCAGTGTACAGGTAGACTATTAACTATAGTGAATTCTAACTGTTTTACTCATTACCATCTAATGACAGAATTGGAATTTTTGATATAAGAAACTACGCAAATTCTGGACTGTCAGTCAAACTGAGACCTGATGGAATTAAAGCCTGATATTTCATTTGAAAAAAATAATGCAACTACACGAGGACAGTCTATTTTGAACATCTACAAAGCTTGAATAAGGAGATCAGTTGAGAAGCCATAAAGTCACTCTCTCTCAGATGAACAAGATTCCGGAGAGGTTGAAAGAGCACTTTGCACCTGCTGAATAAATAATAGGACACAAAGTTCTCATGGCTTGTTATTTTCGAGCTATGTTATGATTTTGAATTACTCATGTCAATTAGCAGAAATATTCCATTGACCTGAGAATATAGCTATTTTAATTGTACTTTGAACCTCAGAGGTATTAATACGTTTTTCTCCAAAATACAACTTGTTTATTCAATGTTCTGTATACAGTCAAAGACCTTTCCATTACTAGTCCAATCCTCACAAGGTCACAAGTAATGTTATTGAAGACATTCGTTTCAGCCCAGGAAATACTCAGAAATGCGACAAATCTTGCAAGATCCAGAACGAACACAAACAATCCGGAAAACTCTGTCTGTATCTCACTGTTGCTTCATCAAGACAGCCCAAGTCAAACACATAAACTAATAACAAAGAGGGCCATATTACAAGAGGAAAAAAAAGACACTATAATCATTTGGTTTTTTCTAAAGGAATAATACCTATGGTGCAAAGAATTTTGACCTGTTTCTTATGGTCTATTTAGCAAGAAGGACCTGATCCCAGACCCAACAATCTGTGTTTCTAGGTGTGATGGGCTTTTTTGTACCAAGTCACAACATTGCTCAAAGTCATCAAGCAACACTTTACTGAAAATCAGCTCATGAGCTTATAAATAACTATACCAAATCTCTTATTGCAGAATAGTATAGATAGTTTAATAGCTAGTGAAGCAAACCATTATTGTTGTACTTGCCAACCACTTTCAACATGCTTTAATCACTCTGAGACCAACTACAGCAACAGTATATATTACTCCAGTGTGAAATAGCAAAATACATACCATGTGACATTTTCTTTAATTCTTCTTTCAAGTTTTCCACTTTTTGCTTCATCTGCTCATTTTCTGCATCAGACAAACTTTCATTCTTGCAAGTCTTTTTTTCTTTCAGTGCCTGCAAAGAAAAAAAAACCACATGCTGTCTATTGTTTGAGGTCAATACATCTCACCCCGCTAGCATCTCCCAAGGGATTCGATGCGGCTTACAACAGGCCGGAGCCCAACACAATACAAAAATACAATACATAGCAAATAAACAGTTAAGTAGAGAAACAATAAAAACAAAGCAGTACAACAAGACATTATTAAAACTGAGCCGGCCGGAGTAGGGGTACAGGATTAAAAGTGCTGATGTGTCGGAGGGATATGGGATTAAAATATAAGTGCGGTGTGCAGTGTGGTGTGCAGTGTGGTTCTACTAAAGTGCTTCTGGGGATTTGGCACTGGGGTTCCTAATCTGAAAAGGCACGTTGGAACAGCCAGGTTTTCAAACTCTTTCTGAAGACTGCCAATGTAGGGGCTTGTCTGAGATCTTTCGGGAGGGCATTCCAGAGGCAGGGGGCTACCACAGAGAAGGCCCTGTCTCGCGTCCCCACCAAGCGCTTGTGACGCGGGCGGGATCACGAGCAGGGCCTCTCCAGATGACCGGAGTGGGTTCGTAGACAACGATACGGTCACGCAGGTAGGGTGGTCCCAAACCATTCAGAGCTTTGTAGGTAAGCACCTGCACCTTAAATTGGGCTCGGAAAATAAACGGCAGCCAGTGGAGCTCTTTAAACAGGAGGGTTGACCTCTCTCTGTAATGGGCCCCAGTTAACATCCTGGCTGCTGCCCGTTGGACCAATTGGAATTTCCGAGCCGTTTTCAAGGGCAGCCCCACGTAGAGCGCATTGCAGTAATCCAGTCTAGAGGTGACTAAGGCATGGACCACCCTGGCCAGATCAGCCTTAGCGATCTGGACTAAACCTGGCACACATAACTATCATGGACACTTTTAAATACTGGTGGGATTTGGGAGGAATTGACTAAGAATGATGGGAGTTACAGTTCACCTTGCATCCAGAGAGCACTGTGAACTGATAATGGATCTGGACGAAATTTGACACACAAACCCATTTAACATCAGACGGACGATGACTGACCCCGCAAGGCAACTTCCTCCAGGAGTACAACTAGAGCAGTGTTTCTCAATCTTCCTAATGCTACGACCCCTTAACACAGGTCCTCATATTGTGGTGACCCCCAACGATAACATTATTTTTGTTGCTACTTCATAACTGTACTTGTGTGACTGTTATGTATCGTAATGTAAATATCTGATATGCAGGATGGATTTTCATTCACTGGACCAAATTTGGCACAAATACCCGATACACCCAAATTTGAATACTGGTGGGGTTGGGGGAGATTGATTTTGACATTTGGGAGTTGTAGTTGCTGGGATTTATAGTTCACCTACGATCAAAGAGCATTCTGAACTCCACCAACAATGGAATTGAACCAAACTTGGCACACAGAACTCCCACGATCAACAGAAAATACTGGAAGACTCATATCTGGTCTTTAAACTGTAAATTTAGTTTATTTTTAAATCTGCTTCTTTTATAACACGTTTTTACTCTGCTTATTTATCTGACCTACTTGGGAACTGCAATTCCCTTTGGGCACCCGTGCCCCATCACACAACTGTTTAGGATAAGAAAGCTTAGTTTAAGATTAAGTGTTAACATGAATAGAGAGACTTAACAAGACCAATCCAAGGCAGGGATCCCAGTAAACATACCTATAAATGTTCTGGTGCAGATAAAGGACCCTTGTGGATCTACAGTACTGAAATGCACAAACAAACAAACAATCCCCACACAATTAGTTATAAAACATACTTTCTGAAGATTTTCATTCTCTTCCAAGTATTTCTTAGCTTTTTCGCTGGTGCCTGCTATTTCTGTTTCTAGAGTCATCTGGACTTGCATCTCTTTTGCCAACATAGTGATAAGTGAAACGGTACGTCTCAGTACACTGTGAGAAGGGGGGGGGGGAGGCATAAATTCATGAAAAAGACAGAGTTATTAATATAGGCATAGTAATAATTGGGATTTTCCACTACAGTCTTTACTTTTTTTAGTGTAAACATTTTTTGGAGGATTACAAAGTTTGCTTTGCATTGAAAAGTCAATTGTTTCTAGCTTCTGCGCTGCATAAAATTACACTGTATAGCCTAGCTTGGTCAGGTGTTCAGAAACATGATTATTTCACTGCAATTTAAAACACCAAATTTCAGTTTGAACTGTACTGCAATATATTTGTCCTTATTATAAAACTAAAAATAATTTGTGACAATTGTACAAGTGTATCACATTTACAACCACTCTATACCTCTGCTTTATTGGGAAAATTAATTTTACTATTATTATGATAGTAAAATTCTGCCAGTGTATTTGCCATGACAACACAGTAGTGTATTTGGTGTTCTGCCAATATAGCTGAACTGTTAATAAATTATATAGAATCTCAAATGGCGTCTCTTTAGTACAGAACTGGTATATGAACTATAGGTACAAACTATGGGAAAAGAGGTTCCATTTGAACTTTAGGAAGAACTTCCTGACTGAAAGAGCTATTCAATAGTGGAACTCACTGCCTCTGAGTGTGGTAGAAGCTCCTTTTTTGGAGACCCTTAAATAGAGGCTGGATGGCCATCTATTGGGGGTGCTTTGATTGTGCTGTTCCTGCATAGCGGGGAGTTGGATGGCCCATGCTCTCTCTTCCAACTGATTCTATGAATATCATATACTGTAGTAACCATTCAGGTTTGAGAACCCTTTTCTGTTAAGCACCATTGGAGGCAAATATGGCATAGCTCCTCTGAAAGCAGTCTGTCAATATTGTTACTTTCAGGAAACTAGTTTAAAACTTTTATATGCTGGGCTTTATAGAAGATAGACAGACAGAAGTTATTTACTACTGTGTTGTCAAAGCCTTTCATGGCCATAATCACTGGGTTACCATGGGTTTTCCGGGTTGTATGGCCATGTGCTACAAGCATTCCCTCCTGACGTTTCTCCCACATCTATGGCAGGCATCCCCAGATATTGTGAGGTCTGTTGGAAACTAGGCAAGTGAGGTTTATAAATCTGTGGAATGTCCATGGTGGGAGAGAGAACTGTTTAGTTGAGGCAAGCATGAATGTTGCAACTGACCACCTTGATTAACATTGATTGGCCTTGCTGCTTCAAAGCCTGTCTGCTTCCTGCCTAGGAGAATCCTTTATTGAGAGGTGTTAGCTCGTCCTGATTGTTTCCTCTCACCTCTGCAGGAGTTTACTGTATATCATGCAACTGTGGACAAGTCTATATAGGCACCACCAATGTGGCACCCAAACACAAATCAAGGAACTAATTCAACCAGACAAGTCAGCCATAGCAGAACACCTGATGAACTAACCTGGATACAGCATATTATTTGAGAACACAGAAATGCTGGATCAGTCTAAGAACAACCATGTCAAACTATACAGAGAAGCCACTGAAATCCACAAGCATGTGAACAATTTCAACAGAAAGGAGGAAACCATGAAAATGAACAAAATCTGGCTACCAGTATTTTAAAAAAACTCTAAAATCAGGGCAGTAAATAAAGAACAACATTCAGAGAGCAAGAGAATTCCAGACATGAAAAAATCTGGATCAACTAACACCTCCCAACAAAGGATTCCCCGGGCAGAAAGCAGCCAGGCTTTGAAACTGCAAGGCCATTCAATTGCAACATTCACATCTGCCTCAAACAGACCAGCGTTCTTTCTCCCATCCTGGACATTCCACAGATATATAAACCTCACTTGCTTAGTTTCCAACAAACTTCACAACATCTGAGGATGCCTCCCATAGATATGGGTGAAACATCAGGAGAGAATGCTTCTGGAACATGGTCATACGGCCTGGAACAACCCAATCAGATCTCCTATTTGAAGCACTGCACACATGTAAAAAGGCTGGAAGATCATATCATTAGAGCGAAAGCTAAGAATCACATTTCTCTCTATTTTACCTCCATACAACCCACTTAAATTATAATTATATATTTACATTACATGTACTATTACTAATAATATTACAATATAATAGTATAGTGAAATATAGTAATATATAATACTGATATTGTACTATGCTAATAATTTAATATATTGTATGAAAATATATATTGTAAGCCGCTCTGAGTCCCCTTTGGGGTGAGAAGGGTGGCATATAAATGCCATAAATAAATAAATAACCATTTTGATTGTACAACTACATTTCTCAAGTGTTTATAAGCCCCTAGATCCCATTAAAAGGCACATATTTAAGTAGTAAATATTTTAGGCATAATTCCTTTTTTCATTCCAGATGGAGTTTCTTACAAAGGAATAAAAAATCATTTTTTTTAAAAAAAACATAACAATACATACAGCCAAAGAAAAAGGGAGAATCCTGAGATATAAAGATTCCGCTGCGCTCTAAAAAGTTTCATTTGAATATGATCAAATGCATTGGGGGTTGGCATGTGTGGAGTTTTGTCACTTGAGTGGATACTGGAGTACTTTCTCACTTCTCTTACTGCATCTGTGAATAGAGTAGCAAACATTGAATGCACTTGTTTTTAATGGCAACTTTTATCTTCTAGTTCAGTAATACATACAAAACATCCACAATAAGAGCAATTTTGCACATTACTTTTTCTTAAAAGCAGTGTCAGTAATACCACCAAATTGACTTACAGCAAAATGGGAATTGGGAGTGGGCATATTTTTCCTGGGATGAGAGACAGGGCCTTCTCGGCAGTGCCCCCCCTCCTGTGGAACTCTCTCCATAAGGACATCAGGTTGGCCACCTCCCTCCTGTCCTTCAGAAGACAACTGAAGACCTGGCTCTGGGGCCAGGTGTTTGATTAGAGGCCAGCGGCAATAGGAAAAGGAAATTTGGATTTTGTGACATGGATTCTCCCGGCTCGGCTTGGTTTTTACTGGCACGTTGATCTATTAAATTATTAAATTCTTTGCAAAGTATTTAGTCCTTTTTGTACCATACTTATTTATTATTTATTTATTTTAAATATTTATATTATTAAATTGTACTGATGATCTACAATGTTTTAAAATGATTTTATTGTGAATTGTAATTTTTATGGTATTTATGCTGTTAGCATCCTCTGATGCTCATGTGAGGCCGTGCTAAGTCCCCCTTGTGGGGAGAAGGGCGGGATGTAAATATATGAAATAAATAATAAATAAGTATGATATTATAGTTAAATTTCCTTTATATTCACTTTAAAAGCACTGGGCATATTTCTTGGGATGAAGGATAACTGCCTTCCGAGCCTTTGCTGCAAAAACAAACAAACAAACAAAAAACAACAACAACATTCCATTTCCACCCAAAGCAGAACTATATTTTGGAGACAGTTGTTATTGTTTCTGTCATTTCTGACTTATGATAACTGTAAGCTAAGCCTGGGATTTTCTTGGCAACATTTATTCCAAGGTTGAGTAGAGATTTCAGAGTCCTAGTACAATGTCCAAACCACTACATCATGCTGGCACCTTTTGGGAATGTATTCCTGCTTTAAAGCATGATTTATGCTCCTCACATACATGTTTATATGATGTTTTTTTAAATCACTCTTTTGGTAAGATTCAGGGCCCTTCCAGACAGGCCCTATATCCCAGGATCTGATCCCAGGTTTTTTGCTTCAACCTGGATTATATGAGTCCCCACTGCCAGATAATCTGGGATAAACAGAAAACCTAGGATCAGGGCCTGTACGGAAGGGCCCTAAGTTGTGCAACAGTCTTGGAAAATAGTTAATGCACATCTGGGTGCTCAAAAAATTTGGACTTCACCTCTTGGAAACCACAAACAATATAGCAAATAGTAAGTGATTATAGGACTAGTAGTCCAAAACATTCATAGGGCAAACCATTGCTCAGTCCTGTTTGAAAGAAAACAATTTCCAGAAACCCAAGACAAGTTGTTTCCTTGTCTGTATTAATTTGAGAGTAACTAAAGAGAAATAGTGCCACCTGTTGATTCTTTTGAAATCACTTCTTGCTACTTCTGTAGCAAATTTTAAGCTTGTTTTATGATTTAATGAGCAGCTCAGCCAATTCTATAGCAATAACTTTTTCTATCCATGTACACAAAAATCAATATAAACAATTTCCCAAACAATTTCCCAAACAACAATTTCCCAATTTCTCAGAGGATGCTTGCCATAGATGCAGGCGAAACGTCAGGAGAAAAATTGCCTTCAGAACATGGCCATATAGCCCGGAAAAACCTACAACAACCCAGTGATTCCGGCCATGAAAGCCTTCGACAGTATCTTGAGATGGTTTTAAACAGCTGATTTTTAAGTAGATATAAGTGATTTTAATGTTTGTGTATATTTATAGTTTTATGTCCCGGCAATTAATGTTTGCCGGCTTATTTGTTTATTTATTTGTAAATGTTTCAAAGAAACAAACGAACAAGCTGACCCAATTATAAGCCAAGGCACTTAATTTTACTCCAAAAAACTGGGAAAACGTATTGACTCGAGTATAAGCTGAGGGTGGGAAATACAGCAGCCACTGGTAAAATTCAAAATAAAATAGATACCAATAAAACTACATTAATTGAAGCATCAGTGGGTTAAATGTTTTTTTGATATTTACATAAAACTGTAATTTAAGGTAACTCTGAGTGACTTGAGAAACTGTAAGTTGCTTCTGGTCTGAAAGAATTGGCTGTCTGTAAGGACGTTGCCCAGGGGACGCCTGGATGTTTGATGTTTTACCATCCTTGTGGGAGGTTTCTCTCATGTTCACATATGGAGAGCTGGAGCTGGAGCTGAGAGAGCTCATCCACAATCTCACCGGATTCGAACCTCCAACCTGTCAGTCTTCAGTTCTGCCGGCACAAGGGTTTAACCCATTGTGCCACAGGGGGCTCCTGAGTAAAATAATGTAAATGTAATAATAACAACAATAATAAATTAAATTAATAAATGTAATAATAATAATAATAATAATAATAATATCATCACACAGTCCTAGATGCTTGGGAAGTGTTCGACTTGTGATTTTGTGATACGAAATCCAGCAAATATATCTCATTTGCTGTGACATACTGTGTTTTGTGTCAAAATAATAATAATAATAATAATAATAATAATAATAATAATGTTAAATAAAAAATAACATTGACTCGAATACAAGCCAAGGGTTCTGGCCCAGCTTACTTGTCCAAACGCATCTGCCTCTACATCCCATCTCGTAATTTAAGATCATCTGGGGAGGCCCTGCTTTCGCTCCCGCCAACATCGCAAAGGCGTCTGGCGGAGATGAGAGACAGGGCCTTCTTGGCTGTGGCCCCCCGCCTATGGAACGCATTTCCAAATGACATAAGTTCAGCTTCATCCCTCCTGACTTTCAGGAAGAAATTGAAATCGTGGTTTTGGGACCAGGCTTTCGGACAGCAGACATAATTTAGCACTTTGGTTGGAAATTGACTGGAATGCCGATACAGCTGATGATCCTGTTTTATTTTTTTAATTAATGCTTTATGTACTGTTTTAATTAATGCTTTATGTATTTTAATTGTTGTTGTAGTATTGTAATTGTTTATATATAGCGGCATTGAATCATTGCCAAATGTAAGCTGTCCTGAGTCCCTCTACGGGGGTATAGAAGAGACGGGGTAGAAATACCGGAAATAAATAAATAACTAAAAGGGGGGGGGGGCTTTTTTAGCCTCAAAAATGGGCTGAAAAACTCAGCTTATATTTGAGTATGTACGGCACTTCAGTTCTCAATTGCTATGTATCCAGTACATATTGATGGTAATATTCAAAAACAGATTTCCTACTTACCAAGAAATAAAACAATTAATAGGACTATAATAGTAAGGAATGCCTTATTCCAGTAGTTTGCAAGTTTGCTCCATATACGGATTGTAAACACCTTCTGCCATCTGTAAAACAGAATTGCAGTGTTTCAAGAAAGTTGAAGAGATGAGAAGAGATATGTGTAAACACTGTCACTGCAAGATCAGATGAATTATTTTTCAACAGCTCTTTAAATTAAAGTGAAGCTTAACATTAAAATATAACTCACACAGCTATAAACACAAACATTTTGAAGTAAATATAATACAGATAAGTTTAGTGCACCAGTGAGGACTCCTATATCTTCCAGAACTAAATAGAAGGCTACAGCTTTGATGTACTGTTGGTTAAGACATGTCTTGTAGATTCAAAGTCATTGAATTTCAACCTTGCTTGTATCTAATCAGACTAGGTGTCATTAGCGTCCAAGTTTAATGAGACTAAGGTTGCTGCTTTCAGATCCTCTTAAAGCCTTATTCTGAAGACAGCAATCTCTAGATGACTGTATTCAGGTGACACCTTTAATTAACCTGTTAGTAAAATCATCACAGCAACATCCTTATCCTTGTAACATTAACCTGAGTCAGAAGACTGCATGCAGTTGTTTCCCAAGGATGTAATTTTATAAACATTTAATCGGGACAAGCCACAAATGAATTCATTAGGATGTGTTTGTGAGTAAACCTACATATGATCTAGAACAGTACTTCTCAGATTATCTGATGTGGGGGATTGACAATTATAAAAAAAGACGCGAGGCTGGAGACGTGTTAATATTATGTCCGGGCAGGATGGATCTTCCCAGAGGTTTTCCTTTCCTTAAAAAAAAAAACCCACCCCTGTACCTCCAATATGATAGCGAGATGATGATGGATATGTGTTATGGTGAAGTGAACAATGCTTGTCTTTAAACTTTCCTTTGCATTAAAGCTGCCACCAACCTAAGGTGTTTTAGGATTTTCCAAAAAAAAAAAATGAGGTGAACTTTTCCCACTCCTGCCAACACTGCTCTTATCCCTGGCTCCCAAACAACTGTTTGTTGAGAGGCTTTTCTGTAGCAACAGGGTGTTAAAATTGCTGGAACTATCATAAAAGCTTGACAATGGAATTATGTACAGTAGACACTTTGTTGAAAGTTAAATAGATTAGGATTTATTTTTAAAACAGACAACTAACCACTCCTGAGAGGTACAAAAACGTGACTTGTTACAAAAGTACTTCAGCGTGATTGGTTGCTTGAACAGTTCTCTTCACTTTGTTCTAGACAGAGCTATGCTAAAAATAAATAAATAATAAATAAATAGGTATATTTCCTACAACATAGTATAGAAATATGTTGCTTGAAATTATATAGTTATTTATTAAATTCAACTATCGTAACTTATGTATTAATTTACTATGTTGATATCCTGCCCTCTCTCATCCGGAAGGGGACTCAGAGCGGACAAGTACACAACAATTCAATGCTGCATAAGCAGACATACAAATAAAATACACATTAAAAACCATAAAGTTAAAAAACATCTAAACAATAAAACAAATTATTAAAGCCACACATTCCAAAATCATAGTCCAGGAACCATTGCAGTCGTAATTGCTCTTATTTTGTATCCACTTATTGCACTGAATTACTGTCCAAAGGCTTGGTAATATTCAAATTGCACACAGAAAATTAATGTAATGAAGGATAACATTAAAATTAAAGTTATGAATTATCCTAAATAAGAAGGATGAACCTGATGCACTGCTATCCATTTATTCATGTTTGGTTCTATTTTTGTCAGCAGTATGAATTAAAATTTTAAAATAATTACTGTGTTTGCACTATTATTAACTGATTGCCATACAATTCAGAAACAATCTACATCAGATTTCATACGTGTTGCCTATTTATAGTCATTACATGCATATATTCCTGCCAATGCATGCTGGAATTCCTAACAATGCATGACAACAGTGCTTGCCAACACTTTTTGTTAAGACCTCTTGGCGAACTTGACCACAGTTCAGTAATAACATGTATTTTGTGTGTTCATTTGGATAATAAAGTAACCCCTTTTAACTCTATATTACAAAAATTTCATGCCTTTCTTTATGTTCCCACCACCCCTTTATTTTTATTCGACGGCCCCATATTGCTACTACTCCCCCTGGATCTTTCCGGCAACCTTTAGGGGGCAATATCGTCCACTTTGGGAAGCATTGCTCTAAATCTAATAGTTATTCCTCATTAGAGCAGACTTCAATCAATAAAAATTTCGTCAGTCACATTGGTGCAAAAATTCACTGATTCAAATAGGTTTTTAAAAAACACGAGTTTAAGGTTTGTATAAGACATTAAGTCGTACTTGAATTTATTTATTTGCTTACTTACTTACTTACTTACTTAATTTCTACCCCACCTTTCTACCCCAAAGGGAATTCAAGGCAGCTTACAAATCCAGCAAAATTCAATGCCACACAGGTAAATAATAAACACATCTCATCAAAATAGAAGCAATCTAAACATATAAGCAATTAGGCCCCTTCCAAAAAGCTGCATAAAATCCACATTGAACTGAATTATATG
Organism: Anolis sagrei ordinatus; assembly: GCF_025583915.1. Classification (NCBI taxonomy): domain Eukaryota; kingdom Metazoa; phylum Chordata; class Lepidosauria; order Squamata; family Anolidae; genus Anolis; species Anolis sagrei. The sequence goes on from NW_026847549.1 coordinate 121,582,074, forward strand.
GCAATGTGGACTCAGATAACTCAGTTCAATGCAGATATTGTGGGTTATCTGCCATGGTATTCTGAGGGCGGATCTAGATAGCCCCTTTAATGCGGAAACTTCCGCAATGAAAAGGAGGTTGTCCAGACGATATCCTAGACAAATCCGAATTGATTTGCCCCAAACCAGGAGTGAGTTCTTCTGTTTCTTACTCTGTTTTGGGGTGCTTCTGGGGAGGGGGTTACGGTGTCCCAGAAGAACATCTGGACACCCACCCCTGAAAGCGTGCAATTTCTGGGGTATGTGTGGATAGGCCCCCAGGAACACCTGCATTTTTTCAACGCGGATGCTCCTGAGATAATGGCCTCGAGTTATATGGCTGTGTGGAAGGGCCCTGAAACCGTAATAAAATTCATTCAGGAGTGAATTTCCAATTTTAGAAGATTTCTCTCTCTTCCTGTTGTCTCTGGTCGCTTCCCCACGGCCATATAACCCAAAATATCAAGGCAGATAACCCACAATATCTGCTTTGAACTGGGTTATCTGAGGGCCCTTCCACACTGCCCTTTATCCCAGGATATGATCCCAGATTATCTGCTTTAAACTGGAATATATTAGGCCCTACTGCCATATAACCTGGGATAAACAGATAATCTGGGGCCCCTTCCACACAGCTGAATAAAATCTCACATTATCTGCTTTGAACTGGAATATATGGCAGTGTAGACTCAGATAACCCAGTTCAAAGCAGATATTGTGGAATTTCCTGCATTGATATTCTAGATTATATGGCTGTGTGGAAGGTCCCCAAATCCACACTGCCATATAGTCGAGTATGATGAAGATTTTATACAGCTGTGTGGAAGAGGCCTCATCTCAGTTCTTAACTATGGGTCCTTCCACGCAGCTATATAACCCAGAATATCAAGGCAGAAATATCTCCAATATCTGCTTTGAAATGGGTTATAAATATGATGTATATATTTAATTTTATCATTTACTGTATTGTTATAGGTGCTTTATTTAGTGTACTACAATAGAGTGTAATTACCTTATATACTCGAGTATAAGCCGACCCGAATATAAGCCAAGGCACCTAATTTTACTACAAAAAACTGGGAAAACGTATTGACTCGAATATAAGCCAAGGGTGGGAAATGCAGCCGCTACTGGTAATTT
>NW_026847549.1:121583726-121601171 GCF_025583915.1 Anolis sagrei ordinatus
AAAGTAATAATAGAGTAAAATAAGAAATGCAATAATAATAATAACAGAGTAAAATAATACATGATTTTGACTTGAGCATAAGCCGAGGGAGTTTTTTCAACCTAAAAGAAGGGCTGAAAAACTAGGCTTATACTTGAGTATATAGGGTAAGTCTTATCTGGCTTTGTTGTTTGGCCAGAGTGATATGGCCAGGGCTAATCATATATATGTGTGTGTGTGTGTGTGTGTGTGTGCGCGCGCATGCATGCATACACACACACACACCTATCTCCTGTTTCCCCAAAAATAAGACATGCCCATAAAATAAGTCGTAGTAGGATTTCTAAGATATTTCACAATATAAGCCATACCATGAAAATAAGGCATAGTGCATGCTATGCAGTGTATATAGTGCATGGGTATGTAGTGTACAAGGTTAGTTTCCCCTCAGGTCCTGGTAATTCTGTGCCTGCTGCAAGCTGAGGTATAGAGGGAGACATAGAAAATGAAAGTAAAAGTCTTCTCAGTGAAGTGAGGAGGACGCCCTGCTTTAGGTATGGTGTGTCCTCAGGGGGGAGAAGTAAAGCTGTGGCTAGGGTTTTACTCAGCATGATGGGTCTCCCCCCCCCCCAAGCAAAAGTCTGTGGGTCTCTCCCACACCACACAAACATTAAGGAATAGGGAAAAGCTTCAGTCTGCTATTGAGCCGAGAGACCATCCCATAAATGCAAATCGTTGTATCATCTTCTATATAAATAAAAATGTAATGTTAATTTGTGAGATAAACATAACTCAAAAACCACTGGACGAATTCACACCAAATTTGACTTCCTCTCACATATTTATACATGGCCATCATGTCTCTCAGCCTTCGCTTCTTCAGGCTAAACATGCCCAGCTCCTTACGCCACTCCTCATAGGGCTTGTTCTCCAGACCCTAGATCATATTAGTCGCCCTGCTCTGGACACATTCCAGCTTGTCAGTATCTCTCTTCAACTGTGGTGCCCAGAATTGGACACAATATTCCAGCTGTGGTCTAACCAAGGCGGAATAGAGGGGTAGCATGACTTCCCTGGATCGATAATTATACAGATCTGGTGAGGACGAGGTCTGGTGGGGACAAGGGACAGGGCCTTTTCTGTGGTGGCCCCCCGACTTTGGAATACCCTCCCCAAAGACATCAGACAAGCCCCTACACTGGCAGTCTTTAGGAAGAGTTTGAAGACCTGGCTGTTCCGGTGTGCCTTTCCAGAATAGGAAACTCCAGCAATATGTCCCAGAAGCACTTTACCAGAGATTTAGGATTGTCTGCACGTTGCACTTACCCTAAAATCCTACATTGCACCTGTCATACTCAGCACTTTTTAATCTGTACCCATTACGTTTGGCCCGGCCCTAGTTTTATTGTGTTATGGTGTATTGTTTTTATTGTTTACTGTTATTGCTTAATATTTTGATTTGCTTTATAATGTTATGTGTATTGTTATGCTGTTGTTTTTATTGAAGCCTTGGCCTTTGTAAGCCGCATCGAGTCCTTCGGGAGATGTTAGCGGGGTACAAATAAAGTTAATAATAATAATAATAATAATAATAATAAATTACATGTAATATTACTAATAACATTACAACATAATGGTATAATACCATATAGTAATATATAATACTGATATTGTACTATGCTAATAATATATTGTATGTATATATATATATCTTGTAAACCGCTCTGAGCCCCCTTCGGGGTGAGAAGGGCAGCATATAAATGTTGTAAATAAATAAATTTAGCTGGTGTTACACTTTAAAACAGGCCTGGGCCGTTGTAGTCGCCGATGGCAACAAAAGCCTTGAACCTGGTTCGTTGACCGGCACGGGTCTGTTTCTGCACCGGCATGATCTTCAAAACCTCATCTTTCAGAGAGGAGCCCAGGAAAAAGTCAATGATTTCAGACTCCTTGATTGGAAGGGAAAAAAGGTAGATCTCTTCTAGGGACTTGATCTTCATGTCTTTGACCAAGCGACCAAGTTTGGTGACTGGAATCCATTCTTTGTCCTCTGCCTTGCCTCCGCGGGCCCCATGTCCTCTTCCCCGGCCCCTGCCCCGTCCGCGGCCCCGTCCTCGGCCTCCACTGCCAAAGCCACCCCGGAAGCCGCCTCGCTACGGTCACGTGGGCCTTGGTGTCAAATGCTCCAAAGAAGTGGCCACTGTCATCCGGGGGGCCATCATCTTGGCCAAGCTGTCTATTGTGCCAGTCAGGRGGGGCTACTGGGGCAACAACATRGGCAAACCCCACACCGTGCCTTGCAAGGTCACCGGTCGATGTGGCTCAGTTCTGGTGCGCCTCATCCCTGCACCACGTGGTACTGGGATCGTTTCTGCCCCAGTTCCCAAGAAGCTGCTGKTGATGGCTGGCATCGACGACTGCTACACCTCGGCCAGGGGCTGCACAGCTACATTGGGCAACTTTGCCAAGGCCACTTTTGACGCCATCTCCAAGACCTACAGCTATCTGACCCCCYACCTCTGGAAGGAGACAGTCTTCACCAAATCTCCATATCAGGAGTTTACCGACCACCTGGTGAAGACCCATGCCACTCGAGTCTCTGTGCAGAGAACCCAGGCAGCCGCTGTGGCCACTACTTAAGAGGAAKCGCMTTTAAGATGKAAATGTTCAATAAAATTTCAGAACTAAGCYATTTCAAAAAACAACAACAACAAACAGGCCTGGGCCAACTTGGGCCCTCCATGTGTTTTGGACTTCAACTCCCACAATTCCTGAAGGGGCCTGAGGCTGCTAGGAATTGTGGGAGTTGAAGTCCAAAACACATGGATGGGCGAAGTTTGCTCAGGTAGGTAGGCTTTCAAAAATGTTTGCCCCGACTTAAGAACGACTCCGATCTGCAGAGCAGGCGTTGTTCGTAACTCGGGGGCTGTTCGAAAGGAAAACATCCAACACCGAGGAAGGCCTTCCCTGTGAGAAGAGCGTCTTACCTCAAGGGGGAAATGATTGGCACGCAGAGGATCAACAAGATCACGATCTCGGCGTAGAGGAAGGCTGCCACGGCCGTCCACTGGAACGTCATCTTCTCTGTGCCGGAGCTGCGGGGGAGAAGCGAAGCCCCATTAGCTCCCCATGGTTTCCAAGCAGGACACGAGGGAGGGAGGCAGGCCGAGCGAAGGCGGAAGACGCTTCCCCAGACCCAGACACTCTTCCCCCTTGTTTTGGGGCCTCCTCTCCCCTGCTGTGAGGGGAGTAGAGCTGGTCACGAACAGGGCTCGCGGGGAGGCCCTTCCTCACAGCCCAGCCTGCTCTCCCCAAGACGCGGCTTCTCTGAGCGCCGTTTCCGTTGGGAAGGCGGCAACTGCGGCAACTTTTCAACGTCTTTTCTCCTGAAATGGCTCTGCGTGTGTGTCGGGGAAAGGGCCGCCTGCCTCCCCCGCTTCCCTCCCTCACTCACGGAGACAAGGCTCGCCTGGATGGCGGTGGATACTGCGGAAGGAGGGGAGCCGGGCCTTGCGAGGCGCTGAGAGGGAGGCAGGGAGGGGGGAGAGGGAGACGGAAGCGACAGCTGAGGGGAGAGCTTCTCCTTTCACCTTCGGCGGAGGCGCCACTCATTCCATGCTATTGACACACACGGCGTTCAGCAACACCCGCAGGACAAGCAAGGCAGTCCCCAAATTACGAACAGCTCCACATCTGTAGGTGGAGATGTACGTAACTTGGGACAGGGGTCCTCAAACTTTTTAAACAGTAAGGTAAAGGTTTCCCCTTCACATTAAGTCAGAAGAAGATCTACAAGCCACTCTAAACACCTTCGCAGAAGCATACACGAAGGTTCGCCTGTCACTGAACATCGACAAAACCAAAGTTATGGGTTGTTGTAGGTTTTCCCGGGCTCTATGGCCATGTTCTGCAGGCAATTTTTCTCCTGACGTTTCGCCTGCATCTATGGCAAGCATCCTCAGAGGTAGTGAGGTCTGTTGGAAGTAGGAAAAATGGGTTTATATATCTGTGGAATGACCAGGGTGAGACAAAGGGCTCTTGTCTGCTGGAGCTAGGTGTGAATGTTTCAGCTGATCACCTTGATTAGCATTCAATGGCTTGGAAGTGCTCGGGGGGAATCCTTTGTTGAGAGTGATTTTATGTGCCTGTTTGTTTCCCCTCTGTTGTTTTTCTGTTGTGATTTTTGAGTCCTTTAATACTGGTAACCAGATTTTCTTCATTTCCATGGTTTCTTCCTTTCTGTTGAAATTGTCCACATGCTTGTGGATTTCAATGGCTTCTCTGTGTAGTCAGACATGGTGGTTGTGAGAGTGGTCCAGCATTTCTGTGTTCTCAAATGAAATGCTGTGTCCAGGTTGGTTCATCAGGTCCTTTGCTATGGCTGATTTCTTTGGTTGGAGAAGTCTGCAGTGCCTTTCATGTTCCTTGATTTGTGTTTTGTGGTCCCTATGTAGACTTGTCCACAGCTGCATGGTACACGTTAGACTCCTGCAGAAGTGAGAGGATCCCTCTTGTCCTTTGCTGAACGTAGCATTTGTTGGATTTTCTTGGTGGGTCTGTAGATTGTTTGTATGTTGTGTTTCCTCATCAGTTTTCCTATCCGGTCAGTGGTTCCCTTGATGTATGGCAAGAACACTTTTCCTCTGGACAAGTCTACATAGGGACCACCAAACGCAGCGCCCAGACACGCATCAAGGAACATGAAAGGCACTGCAAACTACTCCAACCAGAGAAATCAGCCATAGCAGAGCACCTGATGAACCAACCTGGACACAGCATATTATTTGAGAACACAGAAGTGCTGGGCCACTCTCACAACCACCATGTCAGACTACACAGAGAAGCCATTGAAATCCACAAGCATGTGGACAATGTCAACAGAAAGGAAGAAACCATGAAAATGAACAAAATCTGGCTACCAGTATTAAAAAACTCAAAAATTACAACAGCAAAACAACAGAGAGGAAACAAACAGGCACATGAAATCACTCTCAACAAAAGATTCCCCCCAGGCACCTTCCAAGCCATTGAATGCTAATCAAGGTGATCAGCTGAAACATTCACAGCTAGCCCCAGCAGACAAGAGTCCTTTGTCCCACCCTGGTCATTCCACAGATATATAAACCCATTTTCCTACTTCCAACAGACCTCACTACCTCTGAGGTTGCTTGCCATAGATGCAGGCGAAACGTCAGGAGAAAAATTGCCTCCAGAACACGGCCATCGAGCCCGGAAAAACCTACAACAACCCAGTGATTCCGGCCATGAAAGCCTTTGACAATAAACCAAAGTTATGTTCCAGCAGTCACAGCCATCCCCTCCCCAATGCCAGAGATACAGCTTAATGGTGTTACATTAGAAAATGTTGATCATTTCTGCTACCTTGGCAGCCACCTCTCCACCAAAGTCAACATCGACACCGAAATACAACACCGCCTGATCTCTGCAAGCGCAGCATTTTTCCGAATGATGCAGAGAGTGTTTGAGGACCGGAACATCCATAGGGATACCAAGGTGCTTGTTTGTAAAGCTATTGTCCTCCCAACCCTGCTATATGCCGGTGAGACGTGGACTGTCTACAGATGTCACATGCAACTCCTGGAACGATTCCATCAGCGCTGCCTCCAGAAAATCCTGCAAATCTCTTGGGAAGACAGGTGGACAAGAAGCAAAGACCACCAGCATTGAAGTGATGGTCCTCCGCCATCAACTCCGCTGGACTGGCCACGTAGTCCTGATGCCCGACCACCGTCTCCCAAAGCAGTTGCTCTACTCTGAACTTAAGAACGGAAAACGGAACGTTGGTGGACAGGAAAAGAGATTTAAAGATGGCCTCAAAGCCAACCTTAAAAACTTAGGCATAGACACTGAGAACTGGGAAGCCCTGGCCCTTGACCGCTCCAGCTGGAGGTCAGCTGTGACCAGCAGTGCTGCAGAATTCGAGGAGGCACGAGTGGAGGGCAAAAGAGAGAAACGTGCCAGGAGGAAAGCGCATCAAGCCAACCCCGACCGAGACCGCCTTCCACCTGGAAACCAATGCCATCACTGCGGATGAAGATGCCAAGCAAGAATAGGGCTCCACAGCCACATACGGACCCACAAGGAAACCCATAATGGAAGACCATCATACTCATCCAACGAGGGATCGCCTAAGTAAGTAAGTACCTGGGTTGAATGAAAAGTAATGCCGCCACCTTCGTAACTCCTCAACACATGGCAGTTACTGGTATGCAGCAGGTACTGGCTTGTTCAGGAGACTCTCCTTTACAGTTCCATTTTGGCGGGAAGCCTTAGCATTGAATAGTTGTGTTTTTAAAGTGTGAAGTATGGAACTTTGCGCAGTTACGAACAAAGCCGGCGCTGTTGGAAAAGTTATACCTAAGTGGGACAGGTACGACTCCGGCCAAATATACCTGGGTTGAATGAAAAGTAATGCCTCCACCTTCATAACTCCTCAACAGATGGCAGTTACTGGTATGCGGCAGGTCCTGGCTTGTTCAGGAGACTCTCCTCTACAGTTCCATTTTGGCGGGAAGCCTTAGCATTGAATAGTTGTGTTTTTAAAGTGCGAAGTATGGAACTCTGCACAGTTATGAACAAGGCCGGCTCTGTTGGAAAAGTTATACCTAAGTGGGACAGGTACGACTCCGGCCAAATATACCTTCTAATATGATATATAAATACTGTTCCATTATTCTGTGATTCTATGATCCAAAAGGTGGCCTAGAGAGAGAAAGATAGTAATGGAATCATAGAATCCTGGAGTTTGTAGAGACCTCGTGGGCCATCCAGTCCAACCCTGTTCTACCAAGAAGCAGGAAAATCACATTCAAAGCACCCCTGACAGATGGCCATCCAGCCTGTTTAAAAGCCTCCACAGAAGGAGCCTCCATCAGATTCCATCCACACAGCCATATTACCCAGAATATCAAAGCAGATAATCCACAATATCTGCTTTGAACTGGTTATCTGAGTCCACACTGCCATATAATCTAGTTCCATGATGTGGATTTTATACAGCTGGGTGAAATGGACCTGGCAAACCAAAATAAGTCATTTATTTAGCACTCACTGGATTATTAAACCAATAAACCTTTAACCAACCCTTGTAAAGTAACTCCAGGTTTAATTCTTTAGCCATGTCTTAGCACAGCGAACAAAATAAAGAAGCAGTTGGTATGCTGTACCTATTAATTTATCAATTTAATGTATATTTCAGAATTTAAACTTGCCATTTTGGAGTAAACCTCCAGGGAATGGCTAGTGTAATTATGATTGAAACTATGTCTTTTGCATTATTAGTTTAATTTCAGATTTATCATATTTTTAATAAAAAGCCAATTGAACTCAGATTTGATTCTTGAAAATGTTACTAATACCAAATACAAAATTACATTATCCCACCTTTTCACTTTCTAGATAAGTCAATCCAATATATTTATCTCATCTTCCATTTTTGTCCCATTTTATAGACCGCCCCTTCTGCCTTGAACTACTTCCCAGAACAAACAAAACCAGTATCTTTTTAGATCTCTTACGTTATCATGACATGCAACTGGGCAAGGCTCTCCTCTTCCTACAACAGATCCCAAGACCTCTAACACTGGAGTTGTAGAACTGGCAGGGCTGAGGATGGATAGCTTAGAGTTAGCTTTTTAATTTGAATACAGCAACGCCTATGTTTAGACAAGTAGGACTGGATCCCTACAATTAAAATGCACGTCCTCCTACTTGTTTCAGGCCCAACCTTCTTGATTATCTCTTTAATGCACACGATTGATTTTTTAATGATTCTGAAGTTGCAAATGCACTGCTAGTTTTACTCAACATGATATTGTGCAATGAGTGATTTCCTTTTGATGGACTAAAGCTTATGCCAAAACAAAATCATGTTGGGTTTTTTTGCTTTCAAGTCATTTCTGACCCATAGTAACATTAATGTGACCCTATCACAGGTTTTTATGGCAAGTGTTTTTCAGAAGAGGTCTGCCTTTATTCCTTTCTTCCGCCATTACTGTTTTGGGACTGAGGAAGTATAGCAAACATTCAAACATATTTAAAACATTCAAGAGAAAAATATAAACCCTAAACAGTTCTGGCCCAGACTACCTGTCCAAACGTATCTCCTGGTACGAACCATCACGAAACTTAAGATAATCTGGGGAGGCCCTGCTCTCGATCCCACCGACATCGAGGGGACTGGTGGGGACGAGGGACAGGGCCTTCTCATCAGTGGCCCCCCACCTGTGGAACGCTCTCCCCAGAAACATCAGAGTGGCCACCTCCCTCCTGTCTTTTAGAAGGAAAAACAAGACCTGGCTATGGGACCAAGCGTTTGATCAGTGAGCAGCAAGTGAAAGAAGATTTTAACACTTATGGCAATGATTTAACCTGGACTGGATTTTGGGTTTTGATTTTTAATAGGCGTGTGTTAATTGTTTTAACTACGTTTAAAAATAATTTTTAAAGTATTTTTAATATACTATTGTTTTATGACGATGACACTGTATGGTTCTTTTGTGAGGCTGCCCTGAGTCCCCCCTCGAGGTTGAGAAGGGCAGGGTATAAATATAGGAAATAAATAAATGTAGCAAAGCATGCAAATCCTGTGCTTGTCTGTGAGCTGCCTCTTTCAACATTCCCTCCTCTTCCTGTGTTATCTCCCTTCTCATAAAAGTTCTTTTGAACTCTTACCTACTATTTTCTCAATTGCCTCTCTGAAACTCCTGCTGTGCTGTCAGGCTTTTGTTTTGCCTATCAAGAGGCTTGCAAAGAGAGACATACAGTATAAGAGAGCTAAAAAGCTTCATTTCCCCCTTCCCTTCTGTTCTCAATTCTGAAATGTAAGAATAACCCCTCTATATATTGTGAGTTTTTCAGGCTGTAAGTAGAACAAAGAGGGGAAGGACAGTGGGAGGAAACAATTCTTTATCGTGTGATGGCAAATCGAACAGATAAATCCCAAAGGAAGCAGAGAAACAGGGCATTGCGAATCTTAGGGGAAAAACAATCCCGAACACTTATCCCATGTGATGAAGTCCCCAGTTAATGAAATAGATGTGTTCCTGGGGGTAAGCAGAAAACTTGGTACCAGAAGTACATATAACATAGAATAATAAGCATAGATTTCTACACCACAAAAAGAACGGTTTGACAGCATTAATGGATTTTAGTATCCACAGGGAATCCTGGAACCAAACTTCAGCAGATACTGGGGTACACTATGAGTGTAGGATTGAGGCAGTTGGGAGAGCAGGGTGACACAAGCCTTTGCTGTATCTAGAAAATTCTTATATAAGTTTGTCCAGAGGTAAGCCCTGCAGTCAATAGCGAGGCTTACACTGTAGTACACCTGCATAGGATCAAACCGTTAGAATTTCCTCTTCCTTATCTGCATATATGAACATTTTCTGTTTCTAGTGCTGCCAGCTATGATTTTCTCAACAGCACAATTTCTTATGAATTGATTATAACAGTGTTGTCTCTATGATAACTAAACTGGGTGTGGAGTCTAGCAGGAAGATGTGCAAGCTTTGTTAATAGAGATATTCAAGAGGACTTGATGTAGTTTATCTTTTCCTTCATATACCTTAAATGCTTATGAAAATATACTTTGTTAGGGCGTAGGTGAATGGCACTGTACTCCACACCTACTGCACTACATAGCTCCACACCTTTTTATTTGTTGAATGAGTGCACTCATGTCACCATTAAATTTGCATGCCAGATATCTAATTTCAGTGTGAAGAATAGTCATCCCTAACAGCTTTAATTTTTTTACATTTTCCTTAGTAAACTGATTAAGCAAACATGGGAACATGAATTGTCAGAGGTAGGCATTGCTTTGGATTAGTCAATCTGGAATACAATTGTTATGTGCACTGTATTGTGTTCTTCCACAATCAGGAGATCCAGTGCAGGCAAAAGTCAAGAGCTTCCTCATTGGATCTCCTATGCACCGGGATTGTGGCGCAGCTGGCTGAGTGTCAGCTGCATTAAGATCACTCTGACCAAAGGGTCATGAGTTCGAAGCCAGCCCGGGTTGGAGTGGGTTTCCAACCAATTGTGTAGCCTGTTGTCGACCTTTGCAACCCGAAAGACAGTTGCATCTGTGAAGTAGGAAAATTAGGTACCACCTTAAAAAGTGTGGGGAGGCTAAATTAACTAATTTATGAGGCCATAAAGAAGACTCCAGCAGAGCATTCCAGCGGGGAAGCATGTGGGGAATGCGGAAGTACTTCATCAGCGTCGCAGATGAACGATGAAAGCGACAGCTCCCCGGGTGGCCAGAAAAAGTTAAATAGCTTCTGTGTATGTCTGTATATGTTTGTATGTCAAAAATTGGCATTGAATGTTTGCCATATATGTGTACACTCTAATTTGCCGTGAGTCCCCTGCAGGGTGAGAAGGGCAGGGTGAGTCCCCTGCAGGGTGAGAAGAGAATAATATTTTTATTATAAATAAATAAATAATAAAAAATGTTTTTGTAGTGTATTATTATTTAGGGGAATAGGGAAGAGAAAGAGTCTAATACAAGCAATCCCTGAGTTACAGATGACTTACAAATGACTTATAGTTAAGAACGAGGGTGAGACAACAGGAAGTGAGAGAAATCTACCCCTCGGAAAGGAAATCCACTGCTGAAAGAGTTATTATCATGGGGAAAAGATGTCTCTACTGAAGCTTTTTCACCAAATCTTGTTTCCACAACAAGTCAAATTTTTCAAAATCCAATCATCACAGGGACAGAAAGTGAGGTGAAATCTTCTGAACAGGGGCACAGATAGCAAAACAAACTCTATAGGGGTGTTAACTCTTTCTTGCTTACATATATATGGCTGGAGTTACACTGAAAAAATGTCCCTGTTCCAACTTACATACAAATCCAACTTACAGTAAGAACAAACCTACAGAACTTATGTTTGTAACTTGGGGACTGCCTGTACAAGCTGGGACGCAGGGGTAACAGATACTACTGTACAAAAGGATAATACCTAACAAAGTCAATGAAAGGCCAAGTGTCTCTGATCTTGAATGCTAAGCAGGGCCAGTTCTGGTTAGTATTTGGATGGGAAACCACAAATGAATAGCAAGTGCTATATTTCAGAGAAAGAAACTGAAAAAAACTATTTTTGAGTATTTCCTCCCAAAGAAAACCTTATTAAAGTCATGGGGTCACCATAAATAAAAGGTGACTTGAAGGCAAATACATCCACACATACCCAACCATGGGCTGCTAAAAGCAATATAGGTAAAGGTAAAGGTTGTCCCCTGACATTAAGACTACTTGTGTCCGACTCTGGGGGTTGGTGCTCATCTCCATTTCTAAGCCGAAGGGCTGGCATTGTCCATAGACACCTCCAAGGTCATGTGGCCGGCATGACTGCATGGAGTGCCGTTACCTTCCCGCCAGAGCGGTACCTATTGATCTACTCACATTTGCATGTTTTTGAACTACTAGGTTGGCAGAAGTTGGGGCTAACAGCGGAAGCTCACACCGCTCCCCGGATTCAAACCTACGACCTTTCAGTCTACAAGCTCAGCAGTTTAACCCACTGCACCACCGGGGGCAATATAGGAATACATATATTCCTATATTAGGAATAGCTTTAGCATTTCTGAAGATAGAATAGTTCCAATGAAATTGAGGAAAAAAAATTTGAAAGTGTTTTTTTGAAAATGTAAGCATGAATTATATTTAATTTCAATGATCTTAGAGAGAGAATAAATGACTACAATAAAAAAATTAAAAATTTGCTAACAAAGTTCACAAACTCACCTGAAGCCTGTTCATGTTATATCTAAATGCAGCCATTAGACAATACAGCTTTTGAATCGTTTTAACATTACAACTGTATTGAAACATTGCAAAGGCATATCTGCAAGACACTGAGTAGAAAAATATACATATTTCAAATATAAATATTCCAAATGTACAAATCGGTTTGCATGGGAATAGTGGAGTCTTGACATGATTTAAATTACCAGAACATTACTGCACACCATAGTTATCTCTAAGATAGTCTAAAACTGCAGATGTACTTGATAAAACATTAAAAATCTTCTTCTCTTGTTTTGAAGTGATTCTTTCTAACATGTACATTAAATGATGATGAAAACACGTAAAAGGAGTTCCATGTTCAAGAGCAATATGAACCCAGTCTTGAACACATTCTGGAGGTGTTTCTTCATATCCTGCAAACATGGCTGGATTGGCGAGAAGCCCTCTTGCAACCATGACACCTAAAAATGGAGAAAACGTACACATAAATAAAGCTGAAAGAATAATACATGTTATTTCCCACAAAGCTTTGTCATCATCATGGGAATCTTCAAAGTTAACATGACAGTGATGTTTTTGTTCTTCTTCTCAAGATATTGGCTATCCCTTTTTAGGAAACGAAAAAAAGATGACAAGGACTGCAAATTGGAAGAGGAATACACTTTGGGAGGAGATGAAGTACTGGAGAGGGAGGGTCAATGCTGAGATTGTATCTGCTGGAATGCAAATGCTGTAATCCTTTGAGCATTTGTGTGTGTGTATAAAACACATTGAATGTAATGAAATTTGCTTCGGAATAAATGTATACTGCAAATCTTTTTTTAGATATATGTACATAAAGAGATGTTAGCCTCATGCATGCTGCTTAGTGAAATAATCTCTATTACAATGACTTTTAGTGTTCTAGCTACCAATTTGGTTCCTCCTCCAATCTTCGTCCATCTCACACATTTTAATATATTTATTCTATATAAGACACATCTCTAACAGTCTTATTTTATCCATGTTTACTTGGAATTTCAGTTAATGAATATACTGTTTAATAATATAATAATAATTAATAAATCTATACACATAATAAATGTGAAAATATGTATGTGTGTGGCTGGGGTATCCACTTACACAGACTAGCTCCTGCCTCCACAAACAGCTATGGCTCCCACTACTCAGGAGACACCAATGGCCCTCCTTCCAATGACATTGTAGGTTACAGTGAATGCCATGAACATGTACAAGAGCCCTGCCAATGTCCTCCATAAACACCACAAACACCATACTGCCCACCACCCAAGTGAAGGCTTTCATATGGGGACAATGTCATCCGAGATTTTATGTGTTTCCTCCACCAGAGACATCCCAGTGCTTCTTACTCTCTCCATTGGTGTGGAATTTGCATAGTCCCACCCACTGCCTCTCCCTTAACCCTTTCTAGTTCTTTCTATGGCATACAGCAAACAGAGGAATTGAGCAGCAACTTAAACATACTAGAGAGTTCTTTTGTCATCATCATAGAGAGGTTTGGGGAGAATTCGCCATGATTCATAGGAGTTGTAGGTACTAGGATTCATAGTTCACCTGCCATCTAAGAGCACTCTGAAATCCACCAACAATGGACCTGGAACTAACTTGGCACATAGAACCTCCATGACCAACACACATTACAGGAGGTCTTTGGTGGGATTTATAGGAATTGTAGTTCACCTACATCCAGAGAGCACTATAAACCCAAACATTATGGATCTGGACCAAACTTGGCATGCATTCTCAATATGCCCAAATTTTAATACTAATGGGTTTTGAGGGGAATTGGCCTGGGCATGTTGGAGTTCTAGGTAGGTACTGGGATTTATAGTTCACCTGCAAACAATGAGCACTCTGAGCTCCACCAAAGATGGAATTGGACCAAACTCGGCACACAGAGCCTCCATCACAAGCAAAAAATAGTGGAGGTATTTGGGGGAAATTCATCTTGATTGGGCGAGTTGTAGTTCACCTACATCCAGAGAGCACTGTGAACCCAAACACCTATGGATCTGGACCAAACTTGACACACATACCCAATATGACAAAATTTGACTACTGGAGGGGTTTGAGGGGAACTGACCTTCTTTTCTGAGAATTGTAGTTCACCCACAACCAGAGAAACTGTGATCTCCACCAATGTTGGACCTGGACCAAACTTGGCACACAGAACCTCCATGACTAATTCAACTTACTGGAAGGGTTTGAGAGGGCTGACCCACCATAGTGGGAGTTGTAGTTTACCCTGCAGCCAGAGAGCACACTGAACCCCACCGATGATGCACCTAGAGCAAACTTGCACAACATAAATACTGATGGAGGTTCTTGGGGTTAACCTGGCATGATGTCAGTTGTAGTTCACCCACAACCTTATGCATTTTGTACAATTAAAAAAAATGACTTTTTCAAATAACCCGGGCAATGCCAGGAACCCAAGCTAACAACAACAACAACAACATTTTATTTGTAACCCGCCCTCTCTCCTGAGGGGACTCAGGGCGGTTGGGGACTCATTTTAATTCCATGTGTAGCAAATACACATGGAATTGAAATGTTTGAAACCCATTAAAAACATACATGAGAAAATCCATTAAATCATCTATATTAATAACTGATTTTTGCCATTACAGGTTGTGAAATAAGATCAAGATACTTCTATAAAATTAAGGAGATAACTGGTGGATGACCTTAGTGAATAATGCTACTGTTTGGATATTTTAATTACTATTTTTCATCTGTACCTATAGATAAAAGTCAATATTCTAAATATATTACAACAATGCTGTAACTATATAACTGATTTTAATGTTTATGCCAATTCTAGTCTGTGACTGAAAAATCCCTTCATTTGTCTTAGGATAGAATGTATGTAGTTCTGTACAGAAATGCAGGAAAATTGAGCCAGAATTTTATATATAAAGAGAAGTATTTGGTGGCACCTTACGTCTAATGTTGTAAGATGCCTTTAATTGTAGAATGGAATAAACTTTAACAAGCAACGACCTACTTTATCATATAGTGAGTGGAAACTGGGAGAAAGGAAAGAAAGAAAAGTAAGATGAGGTCATCTCACTACCTCTGAGGATGCTTGCCATAGATGCAGGCGAAACATCAGGAGAGAATGCCTCTAGAACATGGCCATATAGCCCAAAAAAACCTACAACAACCCAGTGATTCCAGCCATGAAAGCCTTCGACAATACATTTAAAATGAGGTCATTTCTTGCAAACAACGCAAGCTTAACCATTGGAGGTATTTTTCATTTATGGGAAAATACTTTCATGGAAGGGGGGTAGAAGAATCTAAGGCTCAGTCTTACCATCTGTTCCTGTTATCTGATGGATGTCCTCCACATCTTTTAAAGATTTCATATCACCATTAGCTACCACTGGTATAGAAAGACTTTCCTTAATTATTTTAATGGCATCACAGTGTACTGGCTGATGTCTTTCTTCCACATTTCTCCCATGGACAGTAATCCAGGATACTCCAGCTGCTTCAGCTTTTTGGCATAGATCTATGGTTCTTTTTAGATCATCGTGAATCCTATTTTTTCAAACAATAGAAATACCATTATTTAGCAGGTACTATATGGGATGCTTGAAAATGTAGTACAGAATCAACATTAGAATTAAACATGTATTACAGTGACTTAGGGCGGTTTACAGAGGCAACAATTTGATGCCCAAAAACACCATAAAACATTTAAAAGCATGAACACGTAATATAAAACCATAACAATAGTGTTAAAAACATACATTAATCCTAATAAAAACATTGTCCAATCTCGTCGTCCAGTCATTCCAATTCCTATGTCATTTACCTTGCAATTTCAAAGGCTTGTTCAAACAACCAAGTCTTGACTCTTTTCCAAAATGTTAAGACGGAGGGGGCCTATTTAATGTCCCTAGGAAGGTTGTTCCATAGCTGAGGGGCCACCACTGAGAAGGCCACAACTGTCTCTCGTCCTCACCAAATGTGTTTGTGACGCAGGCGGGATTGAGAGCAGGGCCTCCCCGGATGATATTAAAGTCCTAGCAGGTTCATAAGTGATGATGCGTTCGGACAGGATACAGGCTTCAATATTAGCGGAATATTATTAGTTGTAAGTATGGTTGTTATGCCAGCATAGCTTCAGAAACAGACGTGACACTGCTCACACAAGAACCAAAGCAAATATTCCAGAATTGGTGGCGAAACCTATACGATTTTATTACACATTTTCCCCCCCAGAATAATCCCTAATTATTAGATTTTTCAATATATCTCAATGAAGGGGTGGAGAAAGCAGGCTTAAAATCGTCACTAACAGTTTTATTTCATAAATATAATAATTTATGTTATGTCTGTTATCTTGCCCCCATTAGAATCATAGAATCATAGAGTTGGAAGAGACCTCATGGGCCATCCAGTCCGACCCCCTGCCATGAAGCAGGAATATTGCATTCAAAGCACCCCTGGCAGATGGCCAACCAGCCACTGTTTAAGAGCTTCCATTCTTAACTATGAGTCATTTGTATTTAAACTGGCCAACCTAATGTACGACTGTTTTGTATTTAAATTGACCAACCTAATGTTGTGACTTCCTGTTTTCTTGTTTGTAACTTGGGGACTGCCTATATATATAACAGGAAGTGAGAGAACTCAACCCTTGGGAAGGGAAATTCACTCTTGGAAGAGTTATCATGGGGAAGCTTTCTCACCAATCCTTGTTTCCACAATAAGTCAATTTTTTCAAAATCCAATTATCACAGGGACAGAAAGTGAGGTGAAATATTCTGAACAGGGGCACAGACAGCAAAACAAACTCCACATGGGGGTGTTAACACTTTCCTATACTTTTATTTTTATAACACACACACACATGCAGCTGGATATACATACATACATCCAGACACACACAACTGGGGATATATATATATATATATATATATATATATGAATGAATATATATAGAGAGAGACAGAACGTATGTATATATTATATGCCATGTAGATAGTATCAAAAATTACCTTATCTTGATGGACACTGAAAACAAGGGATTTTCCACTTGATTTTTTACTAATTTCACCATGTCTTGGACAAGTTCTGGTTTATTTATTAAGCAAGCACCATAACCTTCTGCCATAGCCCACCTTGAAATAGAAAAAGCAAAATTAGTTCTCTATATTGGAACGTATTGTCCATTTTTTGTGTCAGCATCTGTGAGGAAGCAGAATACATGCTGATAAATATAAGATTTTCAGAAAATCCACATGAATTTTCCAACAATTTATTTCTTATTTGAAAGAAACCAACTGGGATTTTTAATCTACTATGTGTTTGTACTGTGTATGCTGCGATCACTAGCTATTTCTTAAACACACATGTTGTGTTTGGCTATATATTTGACTAGGTTGTCCACATATTCAACTAACTAATAAAATCAGTCCCTATTACCAATTACTGGATTCCCTCAGGTACTGAAACAAAAGTGCTCTCAGTGAACAAATTACAAACAAATTGTCTCAATTGCAGACTTTGTCCATGTAATATGAATGAGACAGAGGAAGCAGTTTGGGGTCAAATGATCTGGATGGCAGTTCACAACAATGTTATTAGAATTGGGCTATCTGGCAGAGGCTGGAATAAGTCAGCACATAACTACTGAATATATATATATA
>NW_026847549.1:121601815-121638984 GCF_025583915.1 Anolis sagrei ordinatus
GTTTCTTCCAGCAATTTTTACCCCAGCCTTGCATTCGTCAAGCCCTGCACATTGCATGATGTGTTCTGCATAGAAGTTGAATAGGTTGGGTGAGAGTATACAACCCTGCCATACACCTTTCCCAATCTTGAACCAGTCTGTTGCTCCATGGTCAGTTCTTACTGTTGCTACTTGGTCCTTATACAGATTCCCCAGGAGAGAGATAAGGTGATTTGGTATGCCCATACCACCAAGAACTTGTCACAATTTATTATGATCCACACAGTCAAAGGCTTTAGAATAGTCAATAAAACAGAAATAGGTGTTTTTCTGAAACTCCCTGCATTTCTCCATTATCCAGCAGATATTGACAATTTGATCTCTCGTTCCTCTGCCTTTTCTAAATCTAGCCTGTACATCTGGCAACTCTCTCTCCATGTATTGCTGGAGTCTTCCTTGCAGGATCTTGAGCATTACCTTACTGGCATGAGAAATAAGGGCCACTGTATGAAAATTTGAGCAATCTTTAGCATTTCCCTTTTTTGGGATGGGGATATAAGTTGATTTTTTCCAGTCTGATGGCCATTCTTGTGTTTTCCATATTTGCTGGCATATGGCATGCATCACCTTGACAGCATCATCTTTCAAGATTTTAAACAGTTCAGCTGGGATCCCATCGTCTCTTGCTGCCTTGTTGTTAGCAATGCTTCTTAATATTAATGGAAAAAATAAGGTAGAAAGCATTAAAAGGTAAATTATCTTTCCACTTTTTGGCAAACAAAAAGGAAATCAATTGGTTTTAGCATATTTAATGCATGCCTGCTTTGAAGGATTTAGATGAGCCGTAAAGGACCACAACTACTGCTGTGGTGAAAAAATTAGATAAATGACAATTTAAGCATGGATTAGGTTTGTTAAATTAATCCTTTTTTTTAAAGTTGGCCACTTTTACCTCTCCTTTCTATAGTTAAAAGTAGAACATGCATAGCAAAACAAAGAACTTACTAAATCCATGCAATTAGTACTACATTAGGGGGAAACAGCAAAAAAAATGCAAAACATTTAAAGCATCCATGTTAACCATTTGCAGCACCTATGTTCAACTAATGAAAAGATTATATGAAATAGCTATTAAGAACTTTATTCATGCTATTGTGGCAATACAAACAGAAAGGTCCCATGCTAGGCTTTCAGGTCAGAATTAACTCAATTTTACATGCCTATGTGTTCAGGTTCTAATTTTAAATATCCACAATGGTGTTGCTCCAGCCTATACAGGTTTTTGCCTTTGGATCGAAGTGTAATGGAGTCTTATACAACAACAGCTGTAAAATGTGCGAGGCCGTGACTCCCACCGCTTGTTACTAAAAATTTAAAACCGTTCACTTGCTGCCACCAAAATATGTGAGGAAGTCTCCAAAATGAAATAATGGTGTAAAATCCCAAATAAATAGGATCACCACACAGATGTAATAAAGATTTGAGACTTCTAGCTTAAATTGCCACCATAATATAAGAGATATTGGTAAAATGATCTCTGGTTATCCCTATCTGTGTTGTGAGGCACCTTTGGTAGTGTGGAATGCTCCAAACGTGGAAATCAGTGAAGGAGGCAAGTTTAAAACACAAAAAGAACAGGTTTATTGTTATCAGAGCGTAAATTGTTGCAAAATTAAACTGTTGAACTTGGCACAAGCTTGATGGATACAAAATGGCTTGGTTGAGTTACATTAAGTCTTCCGATGTTACAATCCTTTAACTCCTCCTACAGTGAGGTACTTTATTATTTCAGTGTTCCCTAATGTGAATATTTACAACTGTTTGTCCTTCACCGGATCAAACCAACGATCTCCAGACTTTCACCACTGGGATCCCTGAAACCCTTTCTTGTTAGATTCTTTTCTACTCAAGCAATCTAACGAGTTTCCACCTTCAGCTTCCTAGCTGAAGTAATATTCACAAAACCTAAGAACTAACTGAATTTACACTACTCCACAGAGCCTCCTTGACTCTGCTACTCTCCTCAGGGTCTCATCCGCCTGACTGAAAATAAACTGTCGCTTTCAAACCTTTTTTACCTAAGCTCCGCCCACCTCCTCTGGCTTGTCACCATGGCAACCTATCTCTCTCTCAGCTAGGCCCTGGCCACAATGTAAAGCCTAAACACAGTTTGAAACACAGTATAATGAACACTTCTCTACAAAGAGGATGTTATGAAGTAGAGTCTCCTTCCTGGAGGTTTTTAAGCATAGCCTGAATGCTCATCTGTCAGGGGTGCTTTGATTGTGTATTTCTGTATGGTAGGAGAGCCGTGGTGTCTTCTAACTATGATTCGATGAACATTTCTTCTCTTTTTTATTCACAGGTCATATCAAAATCCATAAATTTTGAGTTGCTGTGAGTTTTCCGGGCTGTATAGTCATATTCCAGAAGCATTCTCTCCTGACGTTTCGCCCATGTCTATGGCAGGCATCCTCAGAGGTTGTGAGGTCTGTTGGAAACTAGGCAAGCGAGGTTTATGTATCTGTGGAATGTCCAGGATGGGAGAAAAAACTCTTGTCTGCTTGAGGCAAGTGTGACTGTTGCAATTGGCCACCTTGATTAGCACTGAATAGTCTTGCAGCTACAAAGCCTGGTTGCTTCCTGCCTGGGGGAATCTTTATTGGAAGGTGTTAGCTGGCCCCGATTGTTTCCTGTTTGGAATTCCTGTTTTCTGAGTGATGTTCTTTATTTACTGTCCTGATTTTAGAGTGTTTTTAAATACTGATAGCCAGATTTTGTTCATTTTCATGTTTTTCTCCTTTCTGTTGAAATTGTCCACATGCTTGGATTTCAATGGCTTCTCTGTGTAGTCTGACATGGTGGTTGTGAGAGTGGTCCAGCATTTCTGTGTTCTCAAATAATATGCCGTGTCCAGGTTGGTTCATCAGGTGCTCTGCTATGGCTGACTTCTCTGGTTGAAGTAGTCTGCAGTGCCTTTCATTTCCTTGATACCACCTGTTTATGAGTCTTACAACTTATGTATTGTGGTTGGATTACTGCATAAAGGTGCTTCCTTAAAGGTCACAGACTAAGTTCATGAAACATTTGAGTAAGAAATATCTACCAGGCTACACTTGCATCAAAAGACAAAACAATTTGAGGCTACACCATTACAAGCCTTTTATATACATAACTGGCCAAGCCTAAGGGTGTCGTGGCTGATGTTGCTGCAACTACATGCCAGTTACATCAGCATTGCAGATAAGTGTGTTGGAGGCAGGAAGGTTGGCTTCCAAATTATAAATATGTGTGGAGCTGAAAAAGATGGGGGTGGGACAAATATAGTGCTGCTAATGCAGCAGATATCTGATCTATATTTCCTCAATACAATCTTATGACTCTGATGGGACTTGCTCCCTAGTCTATGAGACTGTAGCATGTGTCTTCATAAGGATTATAGAATCTTTGAACTTAGTAAGTAAATGAATATCTAAAAAGGAAGTGCTTAGTATTTTATGCTAAACTAGCCGTCTCCTGCCACGTTGCTGTGGCCCACATGGGGGTTCTGTGTGGGAGGTTTGGCCCAATTCTATCGTTGGTGGGGTTCAGAATGCTCTGTGATTGTAGGTGAACTATAAATCCCAGCAACTACAGCTCCCAAATGTCAAGATTCTATTTTCCCCAAACTCCACCAGTGTTCACATTTGGGCATATTGAGTATTGTGTAGAGTTTGGTCCAGATCCATCATTGTTTGAGTCCACAGTGATCTCTGGATGTAGGTGAACTACAACTCCCCAACTCAAGGTCAATGCCCACCAAACCCTTCCAGTATTTTCTGTTGGTCATGGGAGTTCTGTGTGCCAAGTTTGGTTCAATTCCATCATTGGTGGAGTTCAGAATGCTCTTTGATTGTAGGTGAACTATAAATCCCAGCAACTACAACTCCCAAATGACAAAATCAATTTTTTGAGTGAAGGACATACATTGGGTTGTTAGGTGTCTTGTGTCCAAAATTGGTGTCAATTCGTCCAGTGGTTTTTGAGTTCTGTTAATCCCACAAATGAACATTGCATTTTTATTTATATAGATGGAAACACAGTACCTTGGTTTGTTATAAATTCACTGTGTCTAGCTTTCTCAGATCGGACAAAATCAGCGGCAACAATCATTGGGGTGTAGCATAAATCACAGTTGTACTTCCTTACCAAAGTTCGGAAAGATAATCTGAAAATACATAAACATATAAGATTATTTGCAAAATCTTTAGTGAGGAGAAGCTGCAAGCCATTAAATGCTAATCAAGGTGGTAAATTGCAACATTCACACTTGCCTCAAACAGACAAGTTCGTTCTCCCACCCTGGGCATTCCACAGATATATATATATAATAATAATAATAATAATAATAATAATAATAATAATAATAATCTTTATTTATACCCCGCCACCATTTCCCCAATGGGGACTCAGAGCACCTTACATGAGGCCAAGCCCGAACAACAATTACAATAAAGAAAAATTGAAAACGCAGACCGAAAACGCGAACAATAAACAACAACATCATAATTACATAAAACATGTGAATACATAACAATAGAAAATTACAATAAGCACAAACATAATGACAATGGGAGGGCTACATGTAATGATTATTATTAATAATAATAATAATAATAATAATAATAACAACAACACTTTATTTATACCCCGCTACCATCTCCCCAAGGGACTCGGTGCGGCTTACATGAGGCCGAGCCCAAAATACAACAATACAAGCAATAACAACAACAATACAGCAATTTAAAACAAAACAATAAAACAATAACATAAGCATTATCAATAGGACAACACACTTTAAAATCTATGGGTAGGCCAAATGTAATTAAAATTAAAAATAATGCTGGACATGGGCGAAAAAGTGATGGGGCGGTTTGTGGGAAACATACAAGCAGACCTAAAACAATATAAAGTGCTTAAAAGAAGAACCAATTAAAAACTCAGGCGAGATAAAAAAGAAGACTAGTTTCCAACAAACCACTTGCCTAGTTTCCAACAAACCTCACAACGGGTTGTTGTAGGTGTTTTCAGGCTATATGGCCATGTTCTAGAGGCATTTTCTCCTGATGTTTTGCCTGCATCTATGGTGAGCATCCTCACAACCTCTAAGGATGCCTGCCATAGATGACACATTCCAGCTTGTCAATATCTCTCTTCAATATCTCTCTTATATAGCTTGGGGCTATATACCTGAGGGACCGCCTCATCCCCCACAAACCCCAGAGATCACTCCATTCAGCCGACCAGAATTTACTTGAAGTTCCCAATTTTAGGACCTTTCACCTGATGTCTACTAGGCGTAGAGCATTTATGGTGGTGGCTCCTTACCTGTGGAATGCCTTGCCTACGGGGACATGAGCTCTCCGAGATTTACTATCCTTTTGTAGAGCTTGTAAAACTTATTTATTTAGGCTGGCATTTGAACCTTGATGATCAAAATTTTCCTTGATTTTAATGTTATGCGTTACATGTGTATATTGTAAACCGCTCTGAGCTTTCGAGGAGTGGTAGTATATAAAATTGATTAATAAATTAATAAATAAATTGTGGTACCCAGAATTGGACACAATATTCCAGGTGTGGTCTAACCAAGGCAGAATAGAGGGGGGGGGGTGTGTGTGTGTGTGTGTTAATTTATTTGCAACAATAATACATCAATAAAAACAAAAACAAACAAGACACAGAAACAAAAAACACACTATCAAACAATCCAAATATTTTAAAGATCTTCCTCAGTCAGTTTCTCCTTAAGTGTTTACTTTGCATGAAAAAAGATGTACCCTCCCCCCCAAGTTTGTTCTTGCCTTCTCTTTTGTTCTCATGTTTTGTGCTCTTAGGAAGCTAAAATAAAACAAAAGGTAATGCAAACATTTGCTCATTTTGCATAAAATATAAAGAGGAAGTGACAGAGAAGTGTTGAACAGTGTTTTAAAATGCAAATTCAGCAAACACATTATTTAACGAAACAATATTCAAGAATAACATTATTTTTCAAATAAAAATATTGCAAAGGTCATAAACAAGGTTGGAACAGAGTCAGAGTAAACAGGGGAACTTATTCCCAAGCGCATGTGTTGACTAGCAATAAAACTCAGTGGCATTTACATCAAAGTAAATACATATAAATGCTTCTGTAATAAAATATTCATTAAGTCAGTGACATACTCATAACTAAACTGATTTAATAACAATTACTTCTGCTGAATTAGTTTATCATAACCTAGAAGACTGCACAGGAATAAATAGGATGCAATTTGGAAATGGCACTTACTTCGAATATCGAACCATAGGAGCACATATTTTTACAATCTGCCCAGAATGAAATAAATCAGTCGGACTTCTAAGAGGCTGTTGTAAGATTTCTCCGGACGGACTGGACAGGCACGTGTTTTCAGACCACATCTGGAAAACAAAGAACAGAAGGTAATATTTAAAAAAAACTCACAATAATAAATAATAATAATAAACTTTATTTATACCCCGCCATCATCTCCCCAGTGGGGATTCGGAGCAGCTTACATGGGGCCAAGCCCGGATAACATATTACAGCAAAATAGAAGCAAAACATAAACAACAAACAACATCATCAAAATTACATAGAAAAAAATAGTATAACATAGTCATAAAATAACATTCCAATAAACACAATCACAATAACAATGGGCAGGCCACATGTACAAGATAAAACGATTAAAATCTAATGAGATAAAAAATAGGAGCAGGTTATTTGCACGGAACTCATAAAAGCAAGCAGAGTTGTGAAGCTAAACTTCCATGTGGAGGGTGTGTATCCAGTGGCAAAAGCATTGAGGGGTGCAGTAATGTCATGTTGTGCACCTACTCGCCAAAGGCGCAGCGGAAGAGCCAGGTTTTAAGGTTCTTTTTGAACGTTTCTAGTGAAGGGGCTTTCCTGATCTCTCCAGGTAATGTGTTCCAAAGTCAGGGAGCCACAGAGGAGAAGGCTCTCTTCCTTGTGCCCACAAGACTATTAACAATTTTAAAGAACTTTCCTACACAAACATAGGACACTCTTTTGTCTTCTTTCCCTTCAAATCCTAGTCTTTTGACTTAGGGTGCGTCTACATTGTAGCATGAATGCAGTTTGACACCACTTCAACTGCCATGGTTCAACACTATGGAATAACAGAAGCTGTTGATTTAGATGGTCTTTTGCTTTCTCTGCCAAAGAGTGCTGGTGCCAAGCACAGGCTTTTATAGCCATGGCAATTCAAGTGGTATTAAACTGCATTCATTATTCAGTATAGATTCACTCATAGTTTCAGCAAAATGGGGTTACACTCCCTCTGAAGGCGCAGGTTCGCAGCTTGGGAGTGATCCTGGACTCATCGCTGAGTGGTGGCCGGGAGAGCTTTTTCACAATTAAAACTTGTGCGCCAGCTGCGCCCGTACCTTGGGAAGTCTGACTTGGACACGGTGGTCCACGCTCTGGTTACATCCCGTATAGACTACTGCAATGCTCTCTACGCGCGGTTGCCTATGAAGACTGCCCAGAAGCTGTAACTAGTCCAACGCTCGGCAGCCAGACTATAAAGGAGCAGGGTACAGGGAGCGCACAACTCCTCTGTTGCACCAGCTCCACGGTATTGGGGTTCAGCCTGAGTTTGAACTTGAACCTGATTCTCTGTTTGTTCCTCCTGATGCTAATGAAAGTATATTTACTGATGCTAGTGGAAATGTACCTTTTGATGCCAATGCTCCTGAAATTAGTGAGGAAGAAACTGCTGTAGGTTTGGAAAATGCCAATGTTCCTGAAATTAGTGAGGAAGGAACTTCTGTAGATTTGGAAAATGAAAGTACCAGTGTTCATGAGAATGTTTCAGAGGGAGACCTTGAACTTTCCCTCCCTTCTGCACCTGTTAACTGTAATGACAACAGAAGGAGCCAAATTTGGGAAGACAGAAGTAAAACACTCAGTTTGCGTCGATCCTCCCGAATTCAAGAATTAAAAACATTGGCTTCAAAACAGAAGGGCGGTTCACGGAACCGATTCTTGAGTTTTAATTGCAATACGCCAGGCTGATTCCCTCAGTTCAGGCATCGTTTCAGAATTGATGAAGACCTTGGCAGTTCTCCCGGTTCCCTGGCCATAGTATGGAAAGATTTCTAGGATATCAAGTACGGTTAGTGGATTGCTAACAGATTCAAGTATTTCTCAGAGAGGCTTTTGGTTTTGCTTTGTCCATTTAAATTCATGTTTGCTGATTTTGCTGTGGCTTTTGACTTGCATTTTTCCTTTATTTTGTAACCATTTTTCTTCAATAAAAAAGGATTGTTTTTCACAGCCAAATGTGGTGGATAGTTATCTTAGGCCTCGTTCTCTACTCTGGATTGCAACAGTTGCACCAGCTCCACTGGGTGCCAATTAGCTTCTGAGCACAATTCAAAGTGCTGGTTTTAACCTACAAAACCCTATACGGTTCCAGCCCGGTTTACCTGTCCGAATGTATTCTCCTCTATGAACCATCAAGGCTATTAAGATCTTCTGGAGTGGCCCTTGTAATAGATCTACCTTTTAGTCGGCTAGGCCGAAGCCTGCATAACAGTGGCTGGCATCTTGGTAGTCAAGCAGAGCAGGAGGAGGAGTCAGGCTGACTCCTGATTGGGTGTAGCAATTGGGGGAGGAGTCAGCTTAGAGAGGGAAAATAAGCTGCCTGTTTTGACAGAGAGAAAGGAGGGTTTAGACTAGAGACAGAGAAGGTTGTGTTTTTGAGATAGGAAGTTACAGCAGGGATCTGACAGAAAGGGAAGAGCTTTTAGTGAGCCTTTAGGTTAGGGAATAAGGTTAAGACATTAGGCTAGAGTTTTACTACGTTGAGAGGACTAGTAAAAGAGAGCTGTGTCTTATTAAACTTAAGAGAGGTTTAAAGATACCTTATAGCCCAGTGAGTGAGGCAGACTGGAGTCTGTGCTCTAAGAGAAACTGTGTCTAAAAGTAGAACAGTTTGTTAAAGGGACTCACAGCTGTAAAAGCTATTCTGTCAGGGGAACTGTTTGTTTTAAGTAACCAAGTTTATGCAACTGAGTCAAGATTCTGTACCACTCATTTCCAACGAGTTGTTGTTAATATCAAGTTAAATAAACTCTTTCTTAGTTTACTGTTAACTGGTGTATGCCTCAATCCATTCGTTTCCCTCAGAACTCATTCTCTCAACTCATTTTTAAAGTCCAGTCAGCTAGGGAGGAAGCCATAGAAGACCAAGAGCGCAAACACCCTTTACCTAAATACATTCACACCCTTTTGGTTCCTCAGGCCAGTAATTTCTGAGGTGGTGGCGGCAAATACTACCAAGAACATTCGGTCACTTGCATTTACAACATAGGGCCAGCCTTGTAATTGAGCTATATCGAACGGCAGAGGTGTGATCGCTGTGTCCACCCTGCCCAGATATTCCTTTAATTCGTTATAGCCCTGCTCTTGGTCCCGCCACTTTCGCAATTGCATCTGGCAGGAACGAGAGACAGGGCCTTTTCTGTGGTGGCCCCTCAGCTATGGAACTCTCCCCCAATTGAGATCAGATCTACCCCCTCCCTCCTGTCCTTCAGGAGGCTAGTGAAATCCTGGCTATGGAAGGAAGCATTCCCAGAATAATGGTTGAGACCGGCTACTGAACAAAGTTATCGACCACACATATGGATTGAGTTGGACATGATTTTATCTTGGTGATTTGGCTTATTTGTAATTTAATCTATATGTATTTTAACTTGTTGTTATTGTATGATGTTTTTAGACTGTATTATTAGTATTGAATCCTTGCTGTGAGTCGGTCTGAGTCCCTCTACAGAGGTAGAGAAGATCGGGATATTAAAAGTTTTAAATAAACAGGACTCGGATTAACTTAATAAAGCCTTGTAATTGGATTCCATACCAACACAGTGGTTTCAAAAAATCCTAAACAAATTGAGAGATTTTGTCCCTGCTAGGCAAGGCCCCAGTCCTCAGATTTTAAAGATAGATTTACATTTAGGCATGTTTGTCTGTAATTACAGTACACACATTGATTTACATAAGTGTTAACTCACCATCCAACAACTGATTCAATGAGTTGGTATTCAAGCCATAGACTGTAATTTCTACCGTCTTCCTTTTGATTACATGAATAGTATTCAATCTGGCAATTTATATTCAGTGCAAATACATAAATTTCCTAATAAATTGGCCTCATGTAAGCCGCTCCGAGTCCCCTTGGGGAGATGGTGGCAGGGTATAAATAAAGTTTTTTATAATAATAATAATAATAATAAGTTGTTTATTAATTTGCTAAGAGTTCAGAGTGGTATCCATTTCTTGTTCCCTTTTATCTTGACGTAGCTCTGTGTCAGGCTGAGGAATACCTAAGTAATCCAGGGTAAAAAGGAACAGCCATGGCTGGATTTCACCATAAAGCTATCTAGTCCACACAACAATCCTGGGAAGACCAGAAACCAGGCAAAGAAGATATGAACACCAACAGCACTTTTAGCATCTGTCCTTGTTCTAAATTAACTGGTACACAGTGGCAACACAGAAGTGACATACAGCTATACTAGGGACGAATAACCAACAGTATTTTTACCCACTGGAATTCCCTATAATCTGTTTTGTAATCTGTCTAATTGACTGCCAACACTTCATTGCATGATGCCAAATTCCAATCTGACTACTGTGTAAAGTAAGGTAAAGGTAGAGGTTTCCCCTTCACATTAGTCATGTTACACTCTGGGGTGGTGGTGCTCATCTCAATTTCTAAGCCGGAGAGTCGGCGTTGTCCATAGACACCTCTAAGGTCATGTGGCCAGCATGACTGCATGGAGCGCAGTTATCTTCCCACCATGGCGGTACCGATTGATCCATTCACATTTGCACGTTTTTGAACTGCTAGGTTGGCAGAAGCTGGGCCTAACAGCGTGAGCTCACCCTGCTCCCTGGATTTGAACCACTGACCTTTCGATCAGCAAGTTTAGCAGCTCAGCGGTTTAACCCACTGTGCCACTGTGGGCTCTATAGTGTAAAGCAGGGGTCCTCAAACTCTTTAAACAGACGGCCAGGTCACAGTCCCTCAAACTGTTGGAGGGCTGGATTATAATTTGAAAAAAATGAATGAATTCCTATGCACACTGCAGATATCTTATTTGTATGGCAAAAAAAAAAAAACTCCACTTAAAAACAATACAATAATTAAATTGAAGAACAGTTTTAACAAATATAAACTTATTAGTATTTCAATGGGAAGTGTGGGCCTGGTTTTGGCTGATGAGATAGGATTGTTGTTGTTGTGTGCTTTCAAGTCCTTTCAGACTTAGGTTGACTCTGAGCAAGGGCCGGGTAAATGGCCTTGGAGGGCCCTATCCGGCCCTTGGGCCTTAGTTTGAGGACCCCTGCATTAGACTTCCATGATATGAACTGCTTTGGCTTGGTAGTGTCATTTTCTGTAAGATACCCATGCACCAAACTACCCCTTCAGTTTCAATCTAAAATTTGCTGAAATTCAGCCCTACAACTGATTGGAAGTCAATTTCTAGTTTTTATCTCCAGTGTTTTCTTTGATGTTTATTTAAAAAAATATTTTTGTTTGGTTTGACTAAAAATCATGTTTGGGGAAAGCAAAACTGAACTAGAAAGGCTTTCTTTTAAAAAATCCAACATTTTAATTGTAAAATCTAGAGACGCGGAAACCCAGTGAGAATTTGATGTGGCAGCATTTTCTCAACACTTTCCACCTGAATAGAGAAAAGTAACACTTGTGATATGTGGAAGCTTTGCCATCTATRTATATAAATAAAATGTAATGTTAGGGTAGGATTAACATAACTCAAAAACCACTGGACAAACTGACACCAAATTTGGACACAATACACCTATCAGGCCAATGAGTGACCATTACTCAGAAAAACACAGAAAAACATAGCAGAAGAGACMTAAAAAGCCTAAAAATTAAAACATACATTACAACGCATGCACAAWACCACATATATACACATATACAGAAATATATACACACACAAAACACATATACACAGACTGGGCCACAGCAACACATGGCAGACTCTGTTACAAAATTTGAAAAAAAAATCTGTTCTGGTTTGAAAGTGTTATTTCCTGTTTAGTTGTGCGGGACTTACTTTGAAAGTAGTTGTTACACTCCAGAAACTTTGTTTTTGTGGCTGCCACAAACTATGTTGAACTGGTTGAGATTCATTGAAAAAACTGTGCTGCAGGATGTCCTGCAAAAACAAAGTTTTGGCAGTTTAATAAACTTTTTGTCCATATTTATTTTAATAGAAATAATAAAGAAATGACATTTATAACCTAGGAATAAAAATTGTGTTACGTAGTGCACTCAGAAGTGATGGGAACTGTTGTTCGGTGTCATTGGGGGACCTAAACTGGATACAAACTATTGTCGAAGGCTTTCATGGCTGGAATCACTAGGTTTTTGTGGGTTTTTTCGGGCTACAGGGCCATGTTCTAGAGGCATTTCTCCTGACGTTTCGCCTGCATCTATGGCAAGCATCCTCAGAGGTAGTGAGGTCTGTTGGAATAAGGACAATGGGTTTATATATCTGTGGAATGGCTGGGGTGGGGCAAAGAGCTCCAACAGAGAAGAGCTATTCCAACAGACCTCACTACCTCTGAGGATGCTTGCCATAGATGCAGGCGAAACGTCAGGAGAAATGCCTCTAGAACATGGCCCTATAGCCCGAAAAAACTCACAAGAACCTGGATACAAACTAATCCTAGAGTTGGAAGAGACCTCATGGGCCATCCAGTCCAACCCCCTGCCAAGAAGCAGGAACATTGCATTCAAATCACCCCTGACAGATGGCTGTCCAGCCTCTGTTTAAAAGCTTCCAAAGAAGGAGTCTCCACCACACTCCGGGGCAGAGAGTTCCACTCTTGAACGGCTCTCACAGTCAGGAAGTTCTTCCTAATGTTCAAGCAGAATCTGCTTTTTTGTAGTTTGAAGCCATTGTTCACATCGTAGTCTCCAGGGCAGCAGAAAGCAAGCTTGCTCCCTCCTCCCTATGACTTCCTCTCACATATTTATACATGGCCCTCATCATGTCTCCTCTCAGCCTTCTCTTCTTCAGGCTAAACATGCCAAGATCTTTAAGCCGCTCCTCATAGGGCTTGTTCTCCAGACCCTTGAGCACAGATCGCTATATGAAAACGAAATTATATTTGGCCCCCTGTATCCACAGATTCAACGACCCTTTGGAAGCTGATGGCAGTGAGTTTGCCCCCCCTGCCCTAAAGATTTTGTGTGATCTTGGAAGCTAAGCAGGGTCAGCCCTGGTTAATACTTGGATGGGAAACAGCCAATGCAATCCAGATGCTATAGGTTGTGATTCAAAGGAAGGAACTGACAAAAAAGGGCCTCTTTGCATTCCTTGCCTAATAAAACCCTGTGAAATGAATGGGGCCACCATAAGGCCACATATCCTGTGCTTGCCCTTAGCAGATCTACTTATCCCATGCAAGGCACCACCAATTACCTCGGTATGTGTCCTGCCCTTGAAAGTACAGGGTTAAAAAGAACCAGGGGCATTCGCGTGGCATCCGCCGCCATGCATCTCTTGTATCTCTATGGTGAAACTACCAGCGGCTTTGCATTGGGAACCACAGATAGAACGAGATCGCTTGGGGATCGGAAGTAGGAAGTTGACACTCACATTCCTACCTCTATCTGTCTTTGTCCACCTCGGCCGAAGCGGAGTGCGACGCATAGACTTAGGATAGATAAACCCATCAGCTTCATGACTTCCGGGCTTATATGAATAGGTACAACTCCTAGGACTCTTAATTACATTGAGCAGTTAAAGCGACGTCGAATTGCAATCATTCTACAGTGTAGCTGCAACTTAGGAAACTAAAGAAATAACAAATCTGGTGCACGTTAGGAAATAAAAAAACAATAAATCAGATGCACCGTAAGAAATAAATAAGAATAACAATATATAATATTATTATATACTAGCTGTCCCCTGCCATGCGTTGCTGTGGTCCAGTCTGTGTATATGTGTTTTGTGTGTGTATATATGTGTTTATGCGTGCGTCTATATGTGTGTTTGCATATATATATATATATATATATATTTATATGTACATATGTATGTGTATCTATATACACATACATATATACACCATACATATATTTGTGTGTTTATGTGTACATACATATTGTGTATATGTGTGCTTGTCTATATGCATATTTGTGTGCATATATGTGTGTATGTATGTGTATATGTATATGTGTGTGCATGTGTATATGTATATATGTATGTGTGCATGTATGTAGGCAGGAAAATTTAATCAAAGTCCTCCTGACAAAGAGCCATCCAGCCATAGATAGATAGATAGAGATATAGATAGATAGATATGTTTCACACAGAGAGAGAGAGATAGGTAAAGGTAAAGTTTTTTTTTTGTTGTGTCAGGAGCGACCTGAGAAACTGCAAGTCGCTTCTGGTGTGAGAGAATTGGCCGTCTGCAAGGACGTTGCCCAGGGGACCCAGATGATTTGATGTTTTATCATCCTTGTGGGAGGCTTCTCTCATGTCCCCGCATGAGGAGCTGGAGCTGATAGAGGGAGCTCATCCGCCTCTCCCCGGATTTGAACCTGCGACCTGTCGGTCTTCAGTCCTGCCAGCACAGGGGTTTAACCCACTGCCCCACCAGAGTAAAGGTAAAGGTTTCCCCCCGACATTAAGTCCAGTTGTGTCCAACTCTAGGGGTTAGTGCTCATCTCCATTTCTAAGCTGAAGAGGCATTGTCCGTAGATGCCTCCAAGGTCATGTGGCCAGCATGACTGCATGGCGTGCTGTTACCTTCCTGTTGGAACGGTACCTATGGATTTACTCACATTTGCATATTTTTGAACTGCTAGGTTGGCAGAAGCTGGGCCTACAGCGGAGCTCACTCCATGGATTCGAACCATCGACCTTTCGATCAACAAGCTCAGCAGCTCAGTGCTTTAACCCACTGCGGCACCGGGATATATAGTATCATAGATTTGAAAGGGAGCCCTAAAGAAGGACAATTATATGTTGCATGTTCCAGAGTACGCAAATCAGACAATCTCCACATCAACACTGACATTGAAACAACAATGAATACTCAGTTCTTGTGGGTTTTTTCGGGCTATATGGCCATGTTCTAGAGGGATTTCTCCTGACGTTTTGCCTGCATCTATGGCAAGCATCCTCAGAGGATCCTCACCTCTGAGGATGCTTGCCATAGATGCAGGCGAAACGTCAGGAGAAATGCCTCTAGAACATGGCCATATAGCCCGAAAAAACCCCACAAGAACTGAGTGATTCCAGCCATGAAAGCCTCTGACAATACATTGAACAATGAATACTGTTTACCCACAAGCATAAAGGAATTACATATATTAGAAACCATTACTTTATTTTCCAGATCACCAGACTGGGCCACAGCAACGCCTGGCCGGGGACGGCTAGTATATAATAAAAGGCTTGATAATTTTTTAAAAAAGAAATAAATAAGAATAAACTGTTTGTGAACCGCTGTGAGTCGCCTTCGGGCTTGAGATACAGCGGTATATAAGCAAAGTAAATAAAATAAATAAATAATAAACCAGAAGCACCATAGAAAACAAGTCATTCTTTGTGCATCACAACCTGGAAGTTTCACTCCTTACTGAAATCCATGTTGTTGTTCATTCATTCAGTCGCTCTCCGACTCTTCGTGACCTCATGGACCAGCCCACGCCAGAGCTCCCTGTCGGCCGTCACCACCCCCAGCTCCTTCAAGGTCAGTCCAGTCACTTCAAGGATGCCATCCATCCATCTTGCCCTTGGTCGGCCCCTCCTCCTTTTACCTTCCACTTTCCCCAGCATAATTGTCTTCTCTAAGCTTTGCTGTCTCCTCATGATGTGGCCAAAGTACTTCAACTTTGTCTCTAGTATCCTTCCCTCCAATGAACAGCCGGGCTTTATTTCCTGGAGGATGGACTGGTTGGATCTTCTCAGTCCAAGGCACTCTCAGAACTTTCCTTCAACACCATAGTTCAAAAGCATCTATCTTCCTTCGCTCAGCTCTCACATCCGTAGGTTACTACAGGGAATACCATGGCTTTGACTAGGCGGATCTTTGTTGCCAGTGTGATGTCTTTACTATTTTATCAAGATTGGACATTGCTCTCCTCCCAAGAAGTAAGCGTCTTCTGATTTCCTGGCCACAGTCTGCATCTGCAGTAATCTTTGCACCTAGAAATACAAAGTCTGTCACGGCCTCCACATTTTCTCACTCTATTTTCCAGTTGTCAATCATTCTTGTTGCCATAATCTTGGTTTTTTTTATGTTTAGCTGCAACCCAGCTTTTGCGCTTTCTTCTTTCACCTTGATTAGAAGGCTCCTCAGCTCCTCCTCGCTTTCGGCCATCAGAGTGGTGTCATCTGCATATCTGAGGTTGTTAATGTTTCTTCCAGCAATTTTCACCCCAGCTTTGCATTCATCAAGCCCCGCACATCGCACGATGTGTTCTGCATACAAGTTAAAAAGGTTGGGTGAGAGTATGCAGCCTTGCCGTACGCCTTTCCCAATCTTGAACCAGTCTGTTGTTCCGTGGTCAGTTCTGACTGTTGCTACTTGGTCCTGAGACAGATTCCTCAGGAGAGAGATACGGTGGCTTGGGATGCCCATCCCACCAAGAACTTGCCACCATTTATTATGATCCACACAATCAAAGGCTTTAGAATAGTCAATAAAGCAGAAATAGATGTTTTTCTGAAACTCCCTGCCTTTCTCCATTATCCAGCGGATATTGGGAATCTGGTCTCTCGTTCCTCTGCCTTTTCTAAACCCAGCTTGAACATCTGGCAAGCGTTTGGTCAAATGAGCAGGTAAAGAATTGACACTATCTAGGAAAGGTATAATGGAATGGGATCTGGAACCCGGAAAGACGAATGCTGAACACGTGAATTGTTCTATATGTTGTGTTATTGATTGTTAATTGCATTGTGGTTTTATCTATGATAACTGTTTTAATTGTTTTAATTATGATTGTCATTTTGTATAACTGTAATTGTATGGGCGCGGAATGGTGCCTCGTTGTGTAAGCAACGAGGCACCCCTTGTGAGTCTCCCCTTGGGGGTGAGAAGGGCGGGGTATAAGTGCCGGTAATAAAATAATAAAATAATAATAATAGCCAGAGTTCAATTTCTTGCCAGAGGAGGAGAAAAAAAACTGCCTGAAGAAACCCGCTAGTGTCCTCTGCCGCTGGGAATCTATTCTTTTTTTCCCTGTCTCTATGTTCGCGCCCCTCGCGCGCTCTTTCCGGCCCCGCCCACCCGCTCGCGCCAGGACACTTCCCGTCCAGAGTGCCCTGCCTCGAATCATGGACCACAATGGTGAGCGCTTGGCGGGCGTTGGAAAGGAGGGAAGGCCCCTTTTTGGGAAGACCCAACGCATTCCCCCGCTTTCGTCCCAGCCTCTCTCCCTCTCTCGTCGTCCACAAGCCGCCCAATTTGAGCGGGAGGGAGGCCTGAGGGAGCGGCGAGGCCTTTAGAAGCGTTGAGGCCTTGTTTGAAAAGAGCGGCCGGCGGCGGCGGGGGGGGGTGTGTGAAGGAGGCTGCGCAGGCGCACTTGGGCCTTCGTGACTTGAGGCCTAGCGCGCTTTGAGGGGATTTGGGTTTTCCCATGATAAGGAGAAGAGGCCCAAATTGAGCGGGACGAGGCCTTCAGAGAATAGCAAAGTCCGCGCTAGGCCTCTTCCTCCTTACCCTGTCTGCCTTTCCTTCCTTACCCCGCTGCTTCTTTTTGCCCCCGCCTTCTGCCCATGGGATCCTGGGAGTTTTAAGTTTTACCAGGCATTTCGTCTTCTCTGCTACTTAGGCAGAAAGAAGAAACCTAGAGAACCTATCTTGTTTGTTACTTGGGAACTTGCTTGCATGCTGGTCGCTTCTGGGGCGAGAGAATCAGCCGTCTACGAAGACGTTGCCCAGGGGACGCCCGGATGTCTTGCAATCCTGCGAGGAGGCTTCTCTCATGTCTCATGTCATGTCATGTCTCTCATGTCAGCAAGCGAGAGTCCAAAAGTGGCAGGCTCAAACCCAGCACCGCAATCCGTGGGTGATACCAGATGAGAGACTCCCTCCTGGGCACACAGAACACTGGGCGACTTGGAAGGCGCTGAACAGACTGCGCTCTGGCACCATGAGATGCAGAATACTATAATATAAATGGGTTCCTGAATCATCATCATCATCACTTTATTTCTTAATTAGTTGCTCTCCACCAAGGTTTATTTGTCGTGTCAGAGCAACCAGTCCATTATATTACATTTCTAACAGAACAAAGCAAACAAACAGAAAAATACAAAACTTGTGAGTTTGGTAGTTGGTTAAATGTCCTTTGACCAGTATCTGGCCACTTGGAGTGCTTCCGGTGTTGCTGCAAGAAGGTCCTCCATTGTGCATGTGGCAGGGCTCAGGTTGCATTGCAGCAGGTGGTCAGTGGTTTGCTCTTCTCCACACTCGCATGTCGTGGATTCCACTTTGTAGCCCCATTTCTTAAGGTTGGCTCTGCATCTCGTGGTGCCAGAGCGCAGTCTGTTCAGCGCCTTCCAAGTCACCCAGTCTTCTGTATGCCCAGGAGGGAGTCTCTCATTTGGTATCAGCCATTGGTTGAGGTGCTGGGTTTGAGCCTGCCACTTTTGGACTCTCGCTTGCTGAGGTGTTCCAGCGAGTGTCTCTGTAGATCTTAGAAAACTATTTCTAGATTTAAGTCGTTGAGATGCTGGCTGATACCCAAACAGGGGATGAGCTGGAGATGTCTCTGCCTTGGTCCTTTCACTATTGGCTGCTACTTCCCGGCGGATGTCAGGTGGTGCAATACCGGCTACAGTGTAATTTCTCCAGTGGTGTAGGGCGCAGACACCCCGTGATAATGCGGCATGTCTCATTAAGAGCCACATCCACTGTTTTAGTGTGGTGAGATGTGTTCCACACTGGGCATGCATACTCAGCAGCAGAGTAGCACAAGGTGCTCCGAGCGACTTACAATTTAAAACAGTTTATACACAATATAAAGCGTTCAATATAAAAACATTCAACATAAAAACATTCAACATAAAAACATTCAGCAGTGACTATGGCAAAATTTGATCCGGTTACTTAAATGCACAGCCAAACAGCCAAGTCTTGAGCGCCTTTGCAAAAGGTCGCAACTCCGACATTGCTCTAATATATGGAGGCAATGAGTTCCACAGAATTGGAGCATTGATCGAAAAAGCTCTACGCCTTGTAGATTCCAGTGGGTTAAAGCACTGAGCTGCTGAGCTTGTTGATCGAAAGGTCACAGGTTCGATTCCGGGGAGCGGCGTGAGCTTCCGCTGTCAGCCCTAGCTTCTGCCAACCTAGCAGTTCGAAAACATGCAAATGTGAGTAGATCAATAGGTACCGCTCCGGTGGGAAGGGAACGGCGCTCCATGCAGTCATTCCGGCCACATGACCTTGGAGGTGTCTACGGACAACGCTGGCTCTTCGGCTTAGAAATGGAGATGAGCACCACACCCCAGAGTCAGACATGACTGGACTTAATGTCAGGGGACTACCTTTACCTTTAGGACCCGGTATGTAGAGGAGATTTTCCTGGGTGGATCGAGGTGACCACTGATGGGGAAAAGGAATGAATGAAATGCATACAACAAAAATACCACTTGTATAACATAAACAATAATATAATTCAACAACAGTAAATAAACATGCTGCACTGTTAACCTCACAGCGACAACAAACAACATGGTGCAGATTTTTAGTACAGTCGTATCTTCTTATAAGTAGCTTGTGGATCAGCCGTCCACGACCGGTTTCGGCCTACCTCAGGCCTTCCTCTGGTGGACTGAAATTAATGTACAAATCAATGTTTTACTCCAGTAGCATACATATAGAACATCTGTATCATTAAATATCATAAGTTACAAACATTTAAGTACTTACAAAGTTATACACTATAACTTATTCTATGAGTGCTAGTGCCTCAGCATACAACAAGTCCCTTTATTTATCGTGTCAGAAGCGAATTGGGAATACAGTTATAATGCATAAAATACTACAAGCAGTTAAGTATTTGAGTGTGTCTGGTGTCGCTGAAAGGAGGTCCTCTAATGTGGTACGGTCCAAGGTCTTTCGCCTTCTCTGTCAAAAGGTGCTGGTGCCTAACCAAACTACAAATCTCAGGTTTTACAACAGCACCCTTAGTTTGCAAAAGTTTATTCATGGATCAGTATTCAAAGGGATCTAGTAGCACCTTTGAGATTAACTGAGAGAAAAAAGTTGGTAGCATAAACATTTATAAACTGAAGTCTACAAAAGCCTATGCTTCTGACATCTTTCTTTCAGTCTCTTAAGGTGCTGCAAGATCTTTGTGTCTAATCTTACCAGTACGAGAGATGATTGGTTGTTGTTGTGTGCCTTCAGTTCGTTTCCACCCTGAGTTAACCCTATCACCTGGTTTTCTTGGCAAGCTAAGAGGAGGTGTGCCATTGCCTTCCTCAGGCTGAGAGAGTGGGAATTCACCAAATTCACCAGTGAGTTTCCAGGCTGAATGGGGATTTGATCCTTGATCTCCAGACACTCAAAACACTGCTTCAAGCTGGACCATAGCAGGAATTAAAAGTTCAATGTTGGGGGTCACAACAATTTGGCAGCAGTAAATGAATGCCACCTAGTTGCACAAATTTGTCTTGTTGTGAAAACAAGGATTGATGATAGTTTCAGTTGAGATACCTTTCCCCTTCATAATTCTTTCAGAAGTGAATTTCCCTTCTGAGGGGAAGGTTTTTTTCACTTCCTGTTCTCTTAACTATGAGTTGTTTGTAAATTGAATGTTAGCAACCAGGGGACTGCCTGTACACATATGAGTCTCTGTATTAAAATATTTCATTGAAATAGCTTCCTTCACTAGAATACATTGATGGTTTCTGTTGACTAAGTGGTTTAGTAGCAACACTTGCATCTGGGAATTTCCTGTGAGACAAGTATTCTACCATAATTGGAGACAAACCCATTTTAAGAATGTACACAAAATAAAGGTCTGACAGCATCTACAGTGTAGATTGAATACAGTTTGACACCACTTTAACCGCCATGACTCAATGTGATGGAATCATTGGAGCTGGAATTTTACAAGATATTTAGCCTTCTGTGTCAGTAAGTGCTGTGCCTCTCCAGACTATAAGTCCCAGGATTCCTTAGCATCCAGCAATGGCAAAGTGGTGGCAAACTGCAATAATTCCACAGTGTAGATGAACTCAAAGTGTGCTTATTTGTTAGAACACAAACAAAAGCTTGATTCATATTAAATTTATAAGGTACATGCCTGAAACTGGCCAAAGTGTGTCAGTTAACGTGAGACAAATGTATGTGATTAGGCTGTGTAATTTGCATATTGATATTAAAGGCCCACAAAATGGGTGACATTCAGAGTCTGTGTATGGAAAAATTCCTATTAACATTAGTAGGACTTCGTATGAGTCACTTTGTTGAGGTTTGTGGTGGATATATGTTGGTGCAAGGTATGCAAGCTCTTGTAAAATTACTGTGCACCATTTCATTTTTTTAAAAAGCATACTGTATTAAGTATCTAGAAATACTATTCAAATAAAGACACCTAATTTGCATTTGAGTTTGATGGTAGTGGTGTGGTTGGGATGGTGCCATCCAAGGCCTCCCCCTGGTGGCTTATGCAACCCTCTTAGACCCCATCTACATTGCCATCTAATGCAGTTTCAGACTCTCCCCTGAAGAGGACCCAAAGTGGCTTAATAGTGTATGTATGACTCTTTGTTAATCAGATTTTTTTTTAGAAATCTCTTGTGCTCCTTTGCAAATATATAGGTCTAAGATGAGTAATGCCTTATGGAATTAATAAATAGTTTAGAATTTTGTATGGAATCAAATACTGTGTGTGGTGCAACAGGTAAAAAACTGAACTATTTCTGTTTACATTTTTACACAGACAATGATTTGCAAGGTACAAATAGTACTGGGACATTGGGTGGTCTTGATGTTCGCCGACGTATCCCTATAAAGCTTATCTCCAAACAGACCAACAAAACAAAGCCTACACCACCTCGTCCTGCAAGAAGTATGA
This sequence comes from Anolis sagrei ordinatus, assembly GCF_025583915.1. NCBI lineage: Eukaryota > Metazoa > Chordata > Lepidosauria > Squamata > Anolidae > Anolis > Anolis sagrei. Next base: position 121,623,952 of record NW_026847549.1, read on the forward strand.
ATAGAGTACCATCAAAACCTGGAGAAGAAGGTAAATTGCTTTGAAAAACAGCATATGGGAGTCCCAGAAGATTTTTTTTTTGTAGTTTCCAAAATCTGTTGTTGTTGAGTGCCTTCAAGTTGTTTCTGACTTTTGACTACCCTAAGGCAGTTTTCTGGAGCCGAGTGTGTAAGACTCGCCCAAGGTCACCCAGTGGTTTTCCATGGCCGAGTGGGGAATTGAACCCTGGTCTCCAGAGTCATAATCCAGTGCTCAAACCGCTTACTATTTTATATATTTTAAAAGTCCAGTATGTACAAAATTATGATTACATTTTTCCTTTAAAAATTCTCCTCTCCACCATTTGGTTTTTAAAATAGTATTAGCATGATTATACCTCCCTATAGATGGAATTGTGTATGTTTTGCATTGTCTAGTCTGCAGAACTTCCCGCGATTAGGCAAAGACGTTATGTGTCAGTATGCACAGTATGGTAATGTGCTGATATGGGCAGTATGCTTTCATATCATTTCCAACTTCTGGCTGCCCTAATGGGAATCTGCCGTGGGTGTTCTTGGCCAGATTTGTCCAGAGAGACTTTGCTTTGCCTTGCCTTCCTCTTACTTAAGGAGAGTGTGACTTGGCCACCCAGTGGATTTACATGACTGAGCAGGGATTTTCTGGTCTCCAGAGTCATAGAACAATATTCAAACCAGTACACCATGCTTGCTCTCCACAACCACCATAAAGGTTGATTTATGCTGTTCATCAAGGCATGATGGAAAATGAATTGAAGAATGGGAAGTACAGGGTGCGGCAGCATAACTTCCCTTTTTTAAAATGTGCGCCATTCAGTCGGTTGAAGATGTAGCAGAGCGCTAGTGGTCTTGTTCGAGAAGCGGGAGTATAAAGTTTTGTCCTGACACAGTTCAGTCGCCATCATGCGTTGGAACAGTGAGGAGTGTGCTTTTGGTGTTGAGGCCTACTTTTTGAGCGGATGTTCTGTGATCGCAACCCAGAGCGCCTTTCGGAATCGCTTTAATTTAGCCCCATTGGCCCCTGTCCCAGACCAGAAATCAGTTGTGACATGGGTCACTACATTCAGACAAATTGTAAGTGCGACAAGACGAAGAACTGGAGTCCCTCGGCCCATTAGATCACCTGAGAACATTGAGGCAGTGAGAGCTTCAATGTTGCGATCACCACAGCGTTCTGCGCGCAAACATGCGTCTGCCCTTGGACTTTCCGATCATTCTGTGAGGAGAATTCTTCATGATGATCTTCATTTCCATCCTTACAAGCTGACAATTGTGCAGGAACTTTCTGAACGTGACTTCAATTCGGAGGAACGTGTCTGAGGTTCTTCTCGAAGTCGTTCCTGAGGATGCTATTGTTTTTTTTAGTGATGAAGCCCATTTTCATTTGTGTGGATCCATCAACAAACAAAACATGCGCTACTGGGCTGACAACAATCCTTGAGAATTGCATCAAAGGCCTTTGCATTCACCTAAAATCACAGTGTGGTGTGCAATTTCCTCAGCTGGAATTATTGGTCCCTGGTTCTTTGAGGAAAATGAAGTCGCAGTGACAGTGAATTCGGACCGGTATGTAAACATGTTACAGGATTTTTTTCCCCACGGCTAGATGGGTTGGACTTAGGGGACATTTGGTTCCAACAAGATGGTGCAACTGCACACACTTCAAGAGCATCGATGGCTGTTTTGAGGGAACACTTCCCAGAGCGCCTCATCTCAATTAGGGGGGATTTGGAGTGGCCGGCCCGCTCTCCAGATTTGGCCCCTTGTGATTTTTTTCTATGGGGTTTTTTGAAATCCCGTGTTTATGTGAACCATCCAAGGACCCTACAAGATTTGAAGACTAACATCCAGGAAGAAATTGCCAACATAACGCCTGCTATGCTGGCAAGAGTCATGACAAACGACAGAAATCGGTTTACTCAGTGTATGGAGAATGGGGGACATCACCTACCTAATTTGATCTTCAAAACTATGTAAAACAAAACTTTAGGTATGCGCCTACATTATATATAAAAAAATTATGATTCATACAATGGGTTTTATTAAGTTTTGAAAAAGGAAATTATGTTGCTCACCCTGTAGTTTTTATTTAAAGACTAGCTTGAGAACCCAGCATTGCCTGGGTTATTTGAAAAGGTCAATTTTTAATTGTACAAAATGCAAAAGGTGAACTACAACTACATCATGCCAGGTTAACCCATGAAACTCCGCCAGCAGTTAAAGTTCGTCATGTTGGGCAAGTTAGCTCTAATGCATCATTGGTGGACTTCAGTGTGCTCTGTGGCTGCAGGATGAACTACAGCTCCCACTATGATGGGTCAGTTTCCCTCAAATCCCTCCAGTATGTTCGGATGGTCATGGGGATTCTGTGTGCCAAGTTTGATCCAGGTTCATCATTGTAGGTGTTCAGTTTCTCTGGTTGTAGGTGAACTACAACTCCCCAAAATTAAGATCAATCCCTCCCAAGCCCCTCAAGTATTCAAATTTGGGCATATCAGGTATGTGTGCCAAATTTGGTCCAGGTCCATCATTGGTGGAGTCCAGAGTGCTCTTTGATTGCTGGTGAACTATAAATCCCAGTACCTACTACTCCCAAATGCTAAGACCATTTCACCCCAAATCCTACCAGTATTCAAATTTGGGCATATCTGGTATGTTTGCTAAATTTGATCCAGATCCATCATTGTTTGAGTTCACAGTGTTGTTTGGATGTAGGCGAACTACAACTCCTATAAATCAGACTGAATTCGCCCCAAAGCCCTCCAGGAATGTTTGTTGTTCATGAGAGTTCTCTGTGCTAAGTTATGTTCAGGTCCCTCGTTTGTGGGGATCAGAATGCTCTTAGATTGCAGGTGATCTGTACATTCCAGTAGCTACAACACCTTCATTGATGTGGGTTATAGTTGATTTTATTACAAGAGCCAACAAATATGGATTATTATACACTAGAAACGGAGTTAAACATCTTTGAAAAATGAATGAACACTTTTATTGACCAAGAACAGCCAAGTTAATGTTTTAATAATGGAAGAAAACTGTAAATTTTGTATATTTTTCTTCAATCTGTTTTAGACATTTTTCTTTTTTGCGTTTAAATTGCAAAAATTGGAATGAACTGGTAGACTATTAGCCATTGGAGTTTGCTAATATTAAGAATTTGGGGCTTTTTTTTCTTCCACAGAAGAATTCGACTACAACGATGAAGAACGGTATGAATGTAAAAGTGGTGAAGTATTTAGTAATCAGAGGAGGTTCCCTGGACACCTTTTCTGGGACTTCAAGGTGAACAAATAGACTCTGTAGTCTGCTGATTCTCTTACATTAATTCTTAATGATAAAGGAAGCCAGAATACTGTTTTGAATCGGAATTTGGGATCTTGTTTTTTAAAACATAGATATAATATAATGACCAATGCTTTGTTACTAAAGAAATGCGGAGTAGTGCAAGTTGAGCATTCCTTGTCTGAAATGTCTTCAAACAAAAATGTCCAGTTTGGAATAATTGCACATAGATGATGAGATATCTTGTAGATGACACCCAAGTCTAAACACAATGTTTATTTATGGATATAATTTTATATACAATATATTTAATAATTTTGTGCAAGAAACAACATTATTTCTTGAACTAGGAAAAAATGGAAGTGTCATTATTCCAGCTGCCCATGTGGATGGTTTTGGATTTTGAAGTATTACAGAAGTTGTAAATAAGGGATTTTTTTTTCATGTCAGAAGTGACTTGAGAAATTGCAAGTTGCCTCTGGTGTGACAGAATTGGCTGTCTGCAGGGATGTTGCCCAAGGGACGCCTGGATTTGTTACCATCCTGTGGGAGGTTTCTCTCATGTCCCCTCATGGGAAGCTGGAGCTGACAGGCAGGAGCTCACCCCATCTTGCGGATTCAAACCGCCAACCTTCACGTCAGAAGTTCAGCCGGAACAAGGGTTTAACCCATTGTGCCACCATGGTTCCAAATAAAGGATAATCAACTGTTTAATGCTGTTCATAGTTTTAAATTCTGCAGAAAAATTGACTCAGGCATTTTGTAGATCTCCATACATTGTGTGTAGATTTGTGTTGACAATGGGTTTTTAAAACTTAGTTACTGCTGTCTTAATAGATAAATTTGCTTGGAGAGAAGGATGATACCCCAGTACATTTCTGTGACAAGTGTGGGCTACCCATCAAAATGTATGGACGCATGGTAAGTAGAACCATAGTGTTTAACCCAGAGCAATCACATAGTCAGATGATAGTGATAGTCCCCTGCTCCCCCCCCCCCCAATAATGTACTATCGCCTTGTTTCTGGCTCATGTATACAATGTGTATACATGACAAGGGGCATTGGTTTTCTTGTGTAGGCTTTTAGTTAAGGTCAACCCTTTGATCTGTCCAGGTCCTTGTGGTTTTGCAGATTTGTGTGAGTGTTTTTGTGTCAAACAAGAAAACATGGAATTGTAGGCAGTTTCCTTTTTGTACATTTATTTACAACATATACACAGTTCTTTCCCCCCTCTGTTTTATTTTTTCAACCACCTTATGGATTGCTTGGCTGAAGAGAGTTACTTGGCCGAGTCATTTAAAGGGCAAAGTCATGACATACAACTGGGTTTGCTCATGTTTTGGATTGCACTGGTTCCAGCACTATCCCAAATTAAGAAAGGTTTGCTCTCAGCTTCAATACCTTTCATCCTTTGGAGAGAACTAGAGTGTTTAATTAAACAGCAGTACTCTACCTCTGATTATAGGCTGTGAAATCATGGAGCAATTCAGATTATTTTCCCATTCAGTGTGTATGCATTTTAAGGGGAAGACTTTTACAGAACCTTTAGGACTATGCAGAAGAGAGTATGAAGTCTTTTTCATTGTATGAAGTCTTTTTCATTCCTGGCAGCTGAATAATAGTGCATTTTAAACATGATCAATCTCAAAGTGTGGATCTTTCATTGTGTTAATTTGTATGTACTGGTTTCTTCAGTATAGTTCTTTTGATGTTGTTTGTTGTTTTTTAGATACCATGCAAGCATGTTTTCTGCTATGAATGTGCTCTTTTACATGAAAAGAAGGGTGACAAAATGTGTCCAGGGTAAGTTTATTCATGCATTCTTTAAAGTGCGGGAATAGTCTTCTCCTTTTTTAAATGATTGCATTGCTTGATTCCACTTTTTCCCTCTTTAAGTGGGTTATTTGAACCCTTTCCTATTTTACTATAGACGAGGAGAAGCAAATCAAGTGCTGTTTGTGTTAGGATGAAATTATAGAACATAGTGATTGGCTGAAAATTGTTGTGTTTTATGAGCACTTTATACCATATTCTGTAGTTGTTATTAGAGACCATGGGTATTATGAAATTTCAGTGCTCATCTTTATTTGTTCTATATTTCATATAATTGAAGAATATATAACTATTCAAGTGATCCGTGAATTGCTAAGAAATTATTTTTTTAACGCATATATGCTTGTATTCTACTGTTAAAATTATGGAACAAATCTCTATCACAATGATTTTAACTGTTTTATAATTGCTTTTGATACATGTTTTATTTTATTGTTGTTGTTGGCATCGAATTGTGCCTTTTGTAAGCCGCCCTGAGTCCCCCCCTCGGGGGTTGAGAAGGGCGGGGTAGAAATGCGCGAAATAAATAAATAAATAAATAAATAAACAAACCATTTTATTTCGGAAAATGTATCAGTAAGGTAAAGTTTGCTCTCATAATCCTGTATTGGAGATGATTGCTTATTGCTACTCATATGGGTGGATTTTGGATAATAATTTCATTTCATTGTAAGAAAATGGTATGAGTGATATGTCATACATTGATTTGTTAATAATTAAATGTTGTGTATTCTGTCATTAGGAAATGGCATTCCTTTAATATTTCAATTGCTTGCATTCCTTCTAATATACTGTATATATTCAAGTATAAGCCTAGTTTTTCAGCCCTTTTTTAGGCTGAAAAAGCTCCCCTAAGCTTATACTCGAGTCAAGGTTATTTATTATTTTACTCTATTATTATTATTATTATTATTATTATTATTATTATTATTATTATACTACATTTATAGGTTAGCTTTATTATTTTCATTATTATTACATTTATTATTTTACTCTATTATTATTGGAAGGATATGTAAACACATGTACATTGAAGAAGGTTAGAATAATGGTTTGGTCAGAGTTGGAAAGTCTTATCTTACAGTTTTATGTAAATATTAATAAACAGGCAATCTACTGATGCCTCAATTAATGTAATTTTATTGGTATCTATTTTTATTTTGAAACTGACCCATAGCTGCTGCATTTCCCATCCTCGGCTTATACTCGAGTCAATAAGTTTTCCCAGTTTTCTGTGGTAAAATCAGGTGCCTCGGCTTGTATTCGGGTCGACTTATACTCGAGTATATACGGTAAACTTAGAGAAAGTCTAAGTGGTATTGGGTGTAAACTTAGCGGGATGTAATAGACTTGCTTTGTGTTTCTGCAACATGAATGGGCAGTGCACTGACAACATCCTTTAAAAAAGAAGGTAAAATCACACATCTGGAAATCTCTAGGAAGCATTGTTCACTTTTAAAATAAGATATGCAACCCTCGCGCGCCTGGTTCTGATAAAGAGTAATGGGTTTTTGAACATGGAAGTGACATTCTGGTCTCTTGCAATTTTGGCAGGAAGGAGGCGCACAACCCGCAGCAATCCTCAGGTTGGAAAATTGGCCCCTATACCTACCCCATATGTAAAAGGTGACACCTTTATTGAAAATGGTTCATTGTTTTTATTGGAGAAAGTGGTTCATTGTTTTTAACAGAGAAAGACTGCAGACACTGCAAGAAGGAGAAAGATAAAATGCTCCTGAAAATTTGATTTGGAAATGTAGGATCTTGTGATTGTATTTGAGTCACTTTCTTGTTTCTTTCCCTCCTTATCTAGCTGTAATGAGCCTGTGCAGCGGATTGAGCAATGTGGGCGAGGGTCTCTCTTCATGTGTAGCATTGTGCAAGGGTGCAAGCGAACGTATTTATCCCAGAGGGACTTGCAGGCTCACATCAACCACCGCCACATGAGAGCTGGCAAACCAGTGGCACGCCCTCCGCTAGAACCTGTTCACCCTCCCATTGTCCCTCCTCCGGCTGAAATCCCAGAGCGCTTCATCATGCCGCCTGATAAGCATCACCTGAGCCACATTCCCCCGAAGCAGCACATCATGATGCCTCCTCCGCCGTTGCAGCATGTGCCCCATGAGCACTATAACCAGCCACATGAAGACACCCGTTCATCCCCGGCAGAAATGTCCATGGCTCCTCCTCCCCCTCGCTCGGTCAATCAAGATACCTTTCGCATGTCGACACGGAAACACAGCAATCTTATAACTGTCCCTATTCAAGATGACTCAAACTCGGGTGCACGAGAACCACCTCCGCCAGCCATGACACCTGCTCATCATCATCCTGAATACCAGGGCCAGCCTGTGGTGGCACACCCTCATCATATTATGCCACCGCAGCAACATTATGCACCACCCCCTCCCCCACCGCCACCAATCAGTCATCCAATGCAGCACCCTCCCCAGGCAGCGGGTACTCCTCATCTGGTGTATAGCCAAGCGCCACCACCTCCTATGACCTCTGCTCCTCCACCAATTACCCCTCCCCCTGGACATATTATTGCCCAGCTGCCGCCATATATGAACCATCCTCCTCCTGGACCACCACCCCCTCAGCATGGGGGCCCCCCTGTAAATGTAAATGCACCCCCTCCCCATCACTATAACCCCAATGCTTTGCCAAAGTTCAGTGAAGACCAAGGAACTCTCAGCCCTCCTTTCACTCAGCCGGGTGGGATGAGTCCAGGCATCTGGCCCGCTCCGAGGGGGCCACCACCAAGAATGCAAGGCCCACCATCTCAAGCTCCTCTTCCTGGACCGCACCATCCCGATCAAGCCAGATACAGGCCATATTATCAATGATATTAGTTGTAATTTGAACTAACGTATGACATAGGAAGGATAACATTCTAAACAGCCACCTTTTAATGATTCTGACTGTTTGGACAGTTCTTTTTTGGTTTGTTTTGCTTCGTTTCCTTGGAAACAAACTTGTGACTGTAAAACTCTGGGGATTTGACTCTTAAGGTAAATTTTTAAAGCCTTGGTTGTAGGACTCTTGGCATCTGATATACTGTAGTGCTAAGTGGCTTTTTAGTTGCCAGATGCGTTTTAACAGGCATTGTACCCATAGTCTGTTTGAACTTCCCCAGATATGAACTATTTGTAATATTTCCTGAACAATTGGACATTTATTGTACCACTTTAAAGTATTTTTGTTAAATTTGATGGTTAGTTTCATTTGTGATACATTTTATTTTTTGTCAACCTGTGTATAATTAAATTTAAAATATGGTCAAAATGCCTGCTTTTTTTGCATGTTTGTTTGGAATGGAATGGAGAGTAAAAAAAGAAATAACACTATGTAATACAGCTTTTGTTCCTGGGTTATAAATGTCATTTTCTAATCAGTTCCATCATAAAAACATGAAAAAAGTTTATTAAACTGCAAAAACTTCGTTTTTTTGTGGAACATGCGGCACATTTTGCTATAGTTTTACAATGAATATATCAGAGTCTCAACATGGCAGCCACAAAAACAAAGTTTTTGGAGTATAACAATGGCTTTCAAAGTATGTACCGCACAGTTAAACAGAAAATAACACCTTCAAACCAGGAACAGAATTTTAAAAAAATTGTTAGGTAGTGTAATGGATTTATGATTTCTGTGTCATTTCCTGGATAAGATGTTTGGTCTTTTCCAAGAGTGAGTGAAACAAATGGGTCAATATTACTGAACAAGCACAAGTTTTTGAATCTCATACAGCTTTTTAAAATGTGCACTGAGGCTGAAGTCTTTTGCATGCTTACCTAGAATGAATCTTATTGTCTTCAGTGGGAAGTACAGCTGAATATACATATATACTGGATTGCTCTGTCCGAGAAAGTTTTGCTTCATGTCCCAGTGGAGAACATTGATGTTTGTCTCATAACAATAACACAACAGCAAACAAGCTTATATTTATTTCAAGCAAAAATTTAATCCACAGCCTTATGCATAGCTCAGATTGAAGTCATTATGATGTTGGAAATACGTGTTTTTTTCCTCCCACAATTACTTGTTAGGTAGGTTTGTTTTGTTTTCTTTTTTTGGTTTTTTGTTGTTGTGCAAATCGCTTCTGGTGTGAGAGAATTGGCCATCTGCAAGGACGTTGCCCAGGGGACGCCCGGATGATTTGATGTTTTTTATCATCCTTGTGGGAGGCTTCTCTCATGTCCCCGCATGAGGAGCTGGGGCTGATAGAGGGAGCTCATCCGCCTCTCCCCGGATTCGAACCTGCAACCTGTCGGTCTTCAGTCCTGCTGGCACAGGGGTTTAACCCACTGCGCCACCGGGGGCTTCTTGTTAGATAGTAAGGATGGCTTTGTATCGTTAGTTTCATGCGAAGAACATTCCTTATGGATGTATAGTTATTTGAAAAGTTGATGAGCAAAAGACTGTATAATATGTTAAGGTTTTTACATGTATATACAAAGTAATAGGTAAAGGTAAAGGTTTTCACCTGACATTAAGTCCATTCGTGTCTAACTCTGGGGTGTGGTGCTCATCCCCCATTTCTAAGGAGAAGAGCCAGCGTTGTCCGTAGACACCACCAAAGACATGTGGCCAGCATGACTACATGGAGCGCCGTTAAAATATATTGAAATATATAAAATGGTGTTAAAATATATAGCGTGTATGCAGCAAATAAGTGCTTGCCACTGCATGCATCATACTGGGATATATCAACTTCTAGACACATCTGTGTGTGGCAGTAAGCACAACTTGCTATGTGATCTGAACTTGCTGCTATGCGATTCATTCATGTACTGTGTAAAATATTCACATTTAGGAATTTGATGCTATTCTGCCGCTGAGAAGAGAATCTCGGTAAGATTGGAGTGTCACATACATACTTGCTAGGGAATTAATCCCATTGGACACGACAGGTTTCACTAAACCAGTGGTTCTCAACCTTTGGGTCCCCATATGTTTTGGCCTTCCAACTCCCAGAAATCCTAAACGCTGGTAAACTGGCTGGATTTCTGAGAGTTGTAGGCCAAAACACTTGGGGACCCACAGGTTGAGAACCACTGCACTAAACAGTGGGCTTACTTTTGGTCATATGCCCAAAAGCCTTGCTTGGGATTGCTTACATGCACATGCACAGTAGCAAGGCTTGCCTATAGAAAGACCAGGTCCCTCTTCAAATCACTTTTGGTGTGTGCAAAAGCGCTTTCAGTTTTTTCCAAAATGTGCTGTTTAATTCCCCCCCCCCCCCCAGTGGACAAAGTACCTTTGCAAGCTAGAAAAACCTGGGCTCCAATTTTCAACTGATTTGACTTTCTGACAGTGTTACAGTCCCTAACCCATCAGATAAGTGGTGGCTTCTTGTGCTGTTAAAAATGAGACACTTCGTTTCCTATTCCAAATTTCATCTGCCCCCTTAAACTGCACAGGCACTCGTCACAGTGAACAAGAGTCACCAGGATTTTCAATTTGATTTAAAGCTGTTTAACAAATTATTTTGGGAGAGTATATTCTTCAGTTGCATTTATTGTCAGAACAGATGGGACCTGTGTGCAACAAGAATGAAAATAAGGACCGCAAAGCTGGCGCCTGATTTAATCTGCAGCTAACAGTGTTTTAAATCCATGTTCTATTTTTTTTAGCTTTTACATTTACAGGGTGTCTCTTTCCTGTTGTTTCTTGCTTTTATTGACCTGCTATATAATTTTCATTGTGCTGGGAACTTCTCAAGAACTCTTAAAATGAAAGCTAAGAAACATGCCATGTTCTTGGGTTGTTGTAGGTTTTTTTTTTTGGGCTATATGGCCATGGTCTAGAGGCATTCTCTCCTGACGTTTCACCTGCATCTATGGCAAGCATCTTCAGGGGTAGTGAGGTCTGTTGGAACTAGGAAAAAGGGTTTTTATATCTTTGGAATGAGACAAAGGACTCTTGTCTGCTGGAGCTAGATGTGAATGTTTCAACTGACCACCTTGATTAGAATACAATGGCCTGACTGTGCCTGCAGCAAACTTTTGTTGAGGGGTGATTAGATGTCCCTGATTGTTTCCTCTCTGTTGTTGTGCTAGAGTTTTTTTAATACTGGTAGCCAGATTTTGTTCATTTTCATGGTTTCCTCCTTTCTGTTGAAATTGTCCACATGCTTGTGTATTTCAATGGCTTCTCTGTGTAGTCTGACATGGTGGTTGTGAGAGTGGTCCAGCATTTCTGTGTTCTCAAATAATATGCTGTGTCCAGGTTGGTTCATCAGGTGCTCTGCTATGGCTGACTTCTCTGGCTGAAGTAGTCTGCAGTGCCTTTCATGTTCCTTGATTCCAGACTACACAGAGAAGCCACTGAAATACACAAGCATGTGGACAATTTCAACAGAAAGGAGGAAACCATGAAAATGAACAAAATCTGGCTATCTATTAAAAAAAACTCTAAAATTGCAACAGCACAACAACAGAGAGGAAACAATCGGGGACATCTAATCACCTCTCAACAAAAGTTTGCTCCAGGCAGTCAGGCCATTGTATGCTAATCAAGGTGGTCAGTTGAAACATTCATACCTAGCTCCAGCAGACAAGAGTCCTTTGTCTCACCCTGGTCATTCCACAGATATATAAACCCTTTTTCCTACTTCCAACAGACCTCACTACCTCTGAGGATGCTTGCCATAGATGCAGGCGAAACGTCAGGAGAGAATGCCTCTAGACCATGTGCCATATAGCCCGAAAAAACCTACAACAACCCAGTGATTCCGGCCATAAAAGCCTTCGACAATACAATGCCATGTTATATTTTTATTTTCTTATTTGAATTGTTTTGGTACTGACTGTATCCCCTTTTCTTATGTGGTTCCACATAATTACCACCTGCTCCAATTTGGCAAGTAGAGTCCCCATTAATCCTCGGTCCCATTTTTTCAGTCGCTTTTAAGGTATCCCAGTTTTTCTTCTTCTCACACTTCCCCCTTTGTGCTCAGCGCCCCTCACTTGTTGCAATCTGAGTTCAAAGTGCAGAAGGGGTCTACACTCAGTTAAACCAAAATGGGAAAAGGACAGAAAGGAGAGCAAGATCTCATAGAATCATAGAATCAAAGAGTTGGAAGAGACCTCATGGGCCATCCAGTCCAACCCCCTGCCAAGAAGCAGGAATATTGCATTCAAATCACCCCTGACAGATGGCCATCCAGCCTCTGTTTAAAAGCTTCCAAAGAAGGTGCCTCCACCACACTCTGAGGCAGAGAGTTCCACTGCTGAACGGCTTCTCAGTCAGGAAGTTCTTCCTAATGTTCAGATGGAATCTCCTTTCTTGTAGTTTGAAGCCATTGCGTCCTAGTCTCCAGGGAAGCAGAAAACAAGCTTGCTCCCTCCTCCCTGTGGCTTCCTCTCACATATTTATACATGGCTATCATATCTCCTCTCAGCCTTCTCTTCTTCAGGCTAAACATGCCCAGCTCCTTAAGCCGCTCCTCATAGGGCTTGTTCTCCAGACCCTTGATCATTTTAGTCGCTGTCCTCTGGACACATTCCAGCTTGTCAATATCTCTCTTGAATTGTGGTGCCCAGAATTGGACACAATATTCCAGGTGTGGTCTAACCAAAGCAGAATAGAGGGGTAGCATTACTTCCTTAGATCTAGACACTATGCTCCTATTGATGCAGGCCAAAATCCTATTGGCTTTTTTTGCCGCCACATGACATTATTGACTCATGTTTAACTTGCTGGCCACGAGGAATCCAAGATCTTTTTCACACGTACTGCTCTCAAGCCAGGCATCTCCCATTCTGTATCTTTGCATTTCGTTTTTCCTGCCAAAGTGGAGTATCTTGCATTTGTCACTGTTTAACTTCATTTTGTTAGTTTTGGCCCATCTCTCTAATCTGTCAAGATCGTTTTGAATTCTGCTCCTGTCCTCTGGAGTATTGGCTCTCCCTCCCAATTTGGTGTTGTCTGCAAACTTGATGATCCTGCCTTCTAACCCAAGTCATTAATAAAGATGTTGAACAGGACCGGGCCCAGGACGAACCCTGCGGCACTCCGCTCGTCACTTCTTTCCAGGATGAAGAGGAAGCATTGGCGAGCACCCTCTGGGTTCATCCATTTAACCAATTACAGATCCACCTCACCGTAGTTTTGCCTAGCCCACATTGGACTAGTTTCCTTGCCAGAAGGTCATGGGGGACCTTGTCGAAGGCCTTACTGAAATCCAGGTACGCTACATCCATGGCATTCCCCGCATCTACCCAGCTTGTAGCTCTATCGTTTGTGCTTTAGCCTTGCGGACCTTTTCCCTACAGGTGTTGGCTATTTGTTTGAATTCTTCTTTGGTGATTTCTCCCTTTTTCCACTTCTTGTGCATGTCTCTTTTGTGTCTTAGCACAGTTAGAAGTTCTTTGGATATCCATTCTGGCTTCTTTGCACTTATCCTATTTTTTCTCTTGAGAAATTCCCATCCACTCGTAACTCCCTTGTCTTTTAGTATCTGTGTCCACAGAATGCTGCTCAGTGTTTCCATCATTTTTCGGAAATCAGCTCTCCTAAAGTCCAAAATGCGGGTTTGACTTGTCTTAGTTTTGGCCTTCTTTTGTACCTCAAATTGCAGGAGCACATGGTCACTTGGATCCTACCACTTCAACCGCATCAATCAGGTCCTCCGCATTTGTTAGGATGAGATCAAGAGTAGCCAATCCCCTTGTTGCCTCTTCTACCTTCTGGACCATGAAATTGTCTGCAAGGCAATCGAGGAATTTGTTGGACCTTGTACTCTTGGCCGAGTTTGTTTTCCAGCAAATATCAGGATAGTTGAAATCGCCCATGACTACTACATCTCTTCTCTGTGTCTCATCCTTCTAAGTAGGCTCAGGCAAAAGCAAACTTCTGTAGCCTCTCTTAGCTTGTGTGTTCTTCGTCATTGCCATCTCAACCACTCGAGTTTGCTTGGCTACATGTATCCTGGTTTCCACCTGTGAAATGTTGAATGGTATGGTTTTATTCTTGATACGAACCTATTTAATAACCCATTTTTACTTTTTTGTTCTTGTTCTTAGTAAAAAAAATATGTAGCCAATACATAGTAGTCCCATTGCAGGCTTGTTTTACAAATGATATTGAATTTGCATTCTAAAGGGGAAGATCAGCAAAGTCTATTTGACCATTGTTGCTTTGACCAATGATGAAGGTCAAGAAGAAGAAAATATGTTGCCATTACTGAAGAAAATATATGGAGGGAAGGGTGGAGACAGGGCTGGGAACAACCTGAAAAGAAGAAGCTTCCAGATCCTATGTCAAATGTTAGAATGAAAGCTCTCAGGTACATGCTATCAGAACAAGAAAATCTTGTCAAACTGGCTAGATGCAATACCCATATTGACACCATATACCCTTAAAAACTTTTAAAAAGTTGCTAAAGATACAGGGCTCAAAAGTGTCTAAAAGATCCGGTTAACTCATTACTAGAGGTGAGTCATCTTCAGAGGATAAGAGATGCTACCAGTAAAAATGACTCACATGTTTTAGGTCAGTAGGAACCCAGATATTTGCTTTGTAGCTTATTTTTAAACAAAGGATTGCAGAACAGAACATTTCTCACTATGTTCTGACCTCTGACCCCTCATCTCAGGAAGGACTTTCCCCCACTTTATTTTTGTATTGCAACAGACCTGAATTTGAAGGCCAAGTTCTGTGTAATAGCAGGTACCATAAAAACGAAAGATAACTCAGATTATGCAGACAACATTCATGAATCAGGATAGGAACTGAGAGAAAGGGACTCCCTGAAATGACCAAGTTGGGAAACCACACAGAGGAAAAGATCTTCCAGAACAGATAAACAAAACTTGAAGGTGTATTGTCGAAGGCTTTCATGGCCGGGATCACTGGGTTGTTGTAGGTTTTTCTGGGCTATATGGCCATGTT
>NW_026847549.1:121639141-121664141 GCF_025583915.1 Anolis sagrei ordinatus
ATCTGGTTTGCGAATAACCAGGACATCTAGAAAAGGCAGTCTTCCTTCATTTTCTTTTTCCATTGTGAATTGGATGTTTGGGTGGGTGCTGTTAAGATGTCCCAGGAACCTGATGAGTTCTTCTTCTCCGTGGCTCCAAATAGTGAAACAAACAGGCACATAAAATCACTCTCAACAAGAGATTCCCCTCAGGCGCTTCCAGGCCATTGAATGCAAATCAAGGTGATCAGCTGAAACATTCACATCTAGCCCCAGCATTTGTTCCACCCTGGTCATTCCACAGATATATAAACCCATTTTTCCTACTTCCAACAGACCTCACTACCTCTGAGGATGCTTGCCATAGATGCAGGCGAAACGTCAGGAGAAAAATTGCCTCCAGAACATGGCCATATAGCCCAGAAAAACCTACAACAACCCAAAACTTGAAGGTCTCATGAATATAGGTAAATGGTAAAGGTAGTCCCCTGACATTAAGTCCAGTCATGTCTGACTCTGGGGTGTGGTGCTCATCTCCATTTCTAAGCCGAAGAGCCAGCGTTGTCCGTAGACACCTCCAAGGTCATGTGGCCGGCATGACTGCATGGAGCGCAGTTACCTTCCCGCCAGAGCGGTACCTATTGATCTACTCACATTTGCATGTTTTCGAACTGCTAGGTTGGCAGAAGCTAGGGCTGACAGCGGAAGCTCACGCCGCTCCCCGGAATCGAACCTGCGACCTTTCGATCAACAAGCTCAGCAGCTCAGTGCTTTAACCCACTGCGCCACTGGGGGCTCCTCTCATGAATATAACTGGGATGAAATCCTACAATGCCCTAAAATCTCTCCAAACGACTAGTTTTTGATGTGTAGTTTTTAATTGACCAGGCAAAGCTATTTGTGTCCTCAACACAATTCTTCTCTTGCAAGTACAAGCAGTTAAACCCCATGAAAATATGTATATCTTGTCTTCCCTCCTTTGTGTGATACTTAAGGAAAATGATTGTATACACTTTATGGGAATATTTTGCACACTGCTTCTAACATTGTTATATTTTCATCTTCCATGTCCGGTACTTATATTGTTTTATGAATACAGTATTCCTTCACTTATCGCGGGTGTTATGTTCCAGGATCCGTGATAAGTGAAATTCCGTGAAGTAGGGACGCTATACTGTATATGTACAGTATACGTGTGTCTCCTATCTGCCCTCCCTTTGGAAGATGGCCCCTCTCTCTCGATCAATCTCTCTCTCTCTCTCTTTGGAGTGCGCACCCGCTGTTCCTTCCAGGCGAGGACAAAAAAGAGGAAAAGAAAGGATAAAGATTTCTCCCCAGCCTGCACTGATCTCAAGCTGGGATTGGCCGCTGTCTGGGTGCTAGTTTCCCTCCGCCTCGAGGTCGCACCCAGCCTGGAGGAAGACGAGGAGGAAGGTAAAGAGGGCGAGGAGGCTGAGCCTATGCAACTGCAAAATAGCGAGTCTACAAAAAGCAAACTGGCTGGCAGGGTATAAAAATAAAATAATAATAATAATAATAATCATAATAATTATTATAATTATTATTATTATTATTAGACATCTTCCAGCTTTATAAGGGGCAATAATTCTGGTTGACAAATAAGGGACATTTCTTCTAATGAGAATTCCTTGTCAACCCTATCCACCATGTATTGTGAAGGATTTAAGAGCAGTTACTTCAAATTGTAATAAAGATGAAACAATGCCAGTTGTGAAAGGGTATCATCCTGCTAACGGTTTTGGAAACCTTTTGTTTACTCAATAATTGAATACAACATTATTGAAGGTATAAATATACTTTTAATAAGCATAGTATAATTCATAGAATTCATTTGTATGGTACTCTGCAAAGTAAATTCGTTTGAAAATTTAATGAGATAGAGAAGAGCTTTTAAAAACTCTGAAAGTAGTTCATACAAAATATCATGTTTTATATAAAATGTAAAACATTTTGAAATGCAATATAAACCAAGAACGCAATAGTGACTGTACAATGCACCTATAACCGGACTTATTTACAAATATACATGAATATAAATTACATTTATTTCTAACTTTTTGATAATTCAAGATTGGATAAAATCAGAACTTCCACATAATTTTAATGTTCTACATATATATATACACAGACAGACTGATATGTACACAGTGCTTTCCTGAAATCGTTCACTATAGTGGCAACGCTTCTGTTATTTCCCAGCTTTTAATATTCCGGCCGTTTCCTTTCTCATTGCAAAAAATTATGATAATTAAAATTTTGTTTCTGGTGGTGCCTATGGGTAGAAAGAAGAAAAACATGTCACCCTTTGATCTCAAGGGCATATAAGGCATTTTCGATATGTAAATCTGAGCACAGTCCTGTCCTGTTTACTGCACCAGACTGAAGCATCTTTCAGCTTTTGAAACATGCTAATAAATAGTCTCTTACAAACTGAGAGTTGGACCAGTCCAAATTTAGTGGTGGAGGGACCATGGCAGTTTTTCTTAGCCTTACTATAAGCTATGGAAATACAGGTTGAGTGTCCCTTATCCAAAATGCTTATGACCAAAAATGTTCAATTTGGAGGGGGTGGGGGTTGGAATACACTTATAATTACATATAGAGGTTGTCCCCAAGTTATGTAGGTTTGTTCTTAAGTTGAATTTGTATGTAACTCAGAACAGGTACATTTTTTAAAATATAGCTCCAGCCAAAAAATATTTATGTTTTAGCTTTGGATAGTATAAGGAAGAGATAACATCCCTGTGGTATTTGTTTTGCTGTCTGTGCCCCTGTTTGGAAGATTTCACCTCACTTTCTGTCCCGGTGATAATTGGACTTTGAAAAAATTGGCTCGTTGTGGAAACAAGGATTAGCGAGGAAAGCTTCACTAGAGACACCTTTTCCCCATGATGACTCTTTCAGGAGTGGATTTCCCCTCCGAGGGATAGATTGCTTACAGGGAGAGGTCAACCCTCCTGTTTAAGGAGCTCCATTGGCTGCCGTTCATTTTCCGGGCCCAATTCAAGGTGCAGGTGCTTACCTACAAAGCCCTAAATGGTTTGGGACCCATCTACCTGCGTGACCGCATTTCTGTATACGAACCCACACGATCTCTTCATCTGGAGAGGCCCTGCTCACGATCCCACCTGCATCGCAAGCACGATTGGTGGGAACGAGGGACAGGGCCTTCTCGGTGGTGGCCCCACGACTCTGGAACTCCCTCCCCAAGGACATCAGGCATGCCCCAACGTTGGCAGTCTTTAGAAGGAGCTTGAAAACGTGGATGTTCCAGTGTGCCTTCCCAGAATAAGGAATCCCAAGCAATATGTCCCAAATGCACTTTACGAGAGATTTAGAATTGTCTGCATGCCCACCTATCCCTAAAATATCCATCCTATATCTCTTGGACATGCCTAGCATTTTTAAAATTTAAATAATTACATTTGGCCCTGCCACAGGTTTTTAAATGGGTCGTGATATTATTGTTATTGTTTTGTTTTGTTATGAGTGATCTATTGTTGTATTGTTGTTGTTGTGTTTTATTAATGTGTTGTGGGCTCGGCCTCTTGTAAGCCGCACTGAGTCCTGTGGGAGATGGTAGCGGGGTATAAATAAAGGATTATTATTATTATTATTATTATTATTATTATTATTATTATTATTTATTGTTGTCTCACCCCTGTTTTTAACTATGAGTTATTTGTAAGTCGGATGTTTGTAACTCAGGGACTACCTGTACATACACAAATATATCTTAGAGATGGGACCCATGTCTAAACACAAAACTCATTTATATTTCATATACACCTTACACCTATAATCTAGTTTGTGTACATTGAACCATCTCAGCCATCCAAGTGACAATTTTGGGTTTTGGAATATTTTGTATTTTGGAATTCTGGATAAGAGATGCTCCATGTACCAATGCAATTCATGAAGATGCAGAGGAAAATGACAACTTGTTTGCACCATAATTTGCTACCCATGCCCACAGATGTCTCAATCCTATTTTTTCATCATTGCTGGAGGTTTAGTACAGCTGGTAAATCATCAGCAACTATAAGATCTATCAACCGAAAGGTTGAAAGTTCAAAGCCCCAAGTTGGAGTGAGCGGCCGACCGTCAGCCCTGCTCACTGTTTACTTAAGCAGTGCGAAAACAGCTTTAGCTGTAATTAGAGAAATTAGTTATCGCTAAAAGCAGGGGAAGTGTTTTACAATGCCATAAAGAAAAGAAGGTCAGAAAATACTGGAATGAGGAAGTCCTGATGGCTCTTTGTCATAGAGGATGGAGCAACAGCACCCTCTGTGGACTTGAGCCCAACCGTCCATGGCATCAAAACAACACACCTCCTTCTGTTCTGTCTGTCTGTGTACTGTCTATACAAACGGCAATGAATGTTTGCCGTGTATGTGTACTGTGATCCGCCCTGAGTCCCTTTTGGGGTGAGAAGGGCAAAATATAAACCAAGTTTTGTTGTTGTTGTTAAATAAGGGTGGGGGGATTGTGCAGCCCAGGGAATGCACTTGGACTCCAACTGTCACGCTAACCTCAAGTTTATGTATTTATATTTTTGGCACAATACAGGGTATGCGAGCCTGGTTTTGTTAATGCTGTTTCAGCCCACTTGAAACAGCCTCAGATTAAGACCAAGAATCACTGAACATTCTCACATTATTTCCTGGTTTTGAGAAATGGCAAGTGTGTGGCAGGTAGCTCCCCAAAGGGCACAAATGGGTAGTGTCTTTATTTAAAATTTAGATCAGGTATTTAGTCATTTGTACTAGGGGTGCTACTTCAGGACAGTAATGCTCTTAACCTAAGCTATTCTTTCAAAACCTGGGCAAAAAAGTTGGCCTTACCATGAATTCCCGATTACGTAGTCCTCCATTTGTATTGATTATAAAATGATCTTTGTTTTCCTTTTCCTTCTCCTGTGGTAGAAAACATATCGCAGAGTGAGGGATTTTTCATTTTTTTTCATGCGGCTTTGCAAAGCCCTTGATTCGTAACATTGCTGACCTGATATTAGTCATTTTTCTATTAGTTTAGGATTGTGCTCATAATAGGAACAGTAATTTGTTAACTAAAGGCATATGCAGAGTGATGAAAATGTCCCCAGATTTTGTTCCTGATCCGTTCTGATTTTATTACTGGCTTAAAATAAACTGCCATTGTGAACAGATATAAAATTCTCTTATAATACCAGGATTGATGGAAAATATTTCACTCCCCTCCAAGGATACCTAAGACCACAAGTAACACTATGTAACAAACTTTGAAAAAAATCTGTTCTTGTTTTGAAGTTATTTCCTGTTTAATTGTGCACTATTTACTTTGAAAGTAGTTGTTATACTCCAGAAATTTCATTTTTGTGGCTGCCACAAACTATGTTGAATTGGTTGAGACTCTATGAGATTTTGTTGAAAAACTAACAAAATGTGTTGCAGGATGTCTCACAAAATGTGTTGCAGGATGTCTTTGCAGTTTAATAAACCTTGTTTTTTATGATAGAGCTCATTAGGAAAGGACATTTATAACCCAAGAACAAAAACTGTGTTACATAGTGTAATAGCTAATCCTACATTTCAGTTATACTTGAGCTGGACACATGATACTGAAGGACCAAGAGAGGACCACAAACACTTCTATGACAGATTTTTTTTTTGATTTTGGGTAAGTGAAAATGTGAATATTGAATTCATGGAGAAAGGTGCTATATTATACTATTTCTCTCTGCGAGTATGTGCCTTCAAGTCTACTTATGGTGGCCCATTAATTTCATAGGGTTTTTAAAGTGGTGGTTTTGCCAGTTCCTTCCTCTGGAATATAGTATACAGCACTTGTTATTTCTTGAGGGTCTCCCATCCAAGTAATAAACAGGCCTGGCCCTGTATTGTCGAAGGCTTTCATGGCAGGAATCACTGGGTTATTGTAGGTTTTTTCGGGCTATATGGCCATGTTCTAGAGGCATTCTGTCCTGACGTTTTGCCTGCATCTATGGCAAGCATCCTCAGAGGTAGTGAGGTGAGGATGCTACCTCTGAGGATGCTTGCCATAGATGCAGGCAAAACGTCAGGACAGAATGCCTATAGAACAGTGGTTCTCAATCTGGGGTCCCCAGAAGTTTTTGGCCTTCAATTCCCAGAAACCCTTACAGCTGGTAAACTGGCTGGGATTTCTGGGAGTTGGAGGCCAAAAACATCTGGGGACCCCAGGTTGAGAACCTCTGCTCTAGAACATGGCCATATACCCAGAAAAAACCTACAACAGCCCAGGTCTGACCCTGTTTTTCTTCCAGCATCAGAAAAAATCTGGTGCCTTTAGGTCAGTGGTTCTTAACCTGTGGGTCCCCAGATGTTTTGGCCTTCAACTCCCAGAAATCCTAACAGGTGGTAAGCTGGCTGGGATTTCTGGGAGTTGTAGTCCAAAACACCTGGGGACCAACAGGTTGAGAATCACTGCTCTAGGGAATCTACCAAGGCTTAGATTTAAAAATACTACAGTAAGGTGCACAAAATTCACTTACGATAGTTAAGATGCTATTCAGTGAGCAAATCAAAAACTTGATTAATTTCTTACCATAATGGATGTGTACTTTGGTAAGCTTTCCACAATGCCCTTTTTCATCATTATATATATAACAGCATCATGAATAGTAAGGAAGAACATAGATGACTTAATTTCATCATCAAAAAATCCACATCTTTCTAGTTTGTCCAGAAGGCCCTCTGCAAGATAAAGGAACAAATAAGATTTTTAGGCAGAGAAAACAATTTGGGAGTGGAGACAAAGGACTATTCTGCTTCTGCACCTACGCGCCAAAGGCGCAGCAAAAGAGCCAGGTTTTAAGGTTCTTTTTAAAGGTTTCTAGTGTAGGGCCTTCCTGATCTCTCCAGGTAATGAGTTCCAGAGTCGGGGAGCCACAGAGGAGAAGGACTAGTGTTTTGTTTCTTTGGGACATTAAAGACTGGATACTAATCAAACTTAGACCATGCAATATGGCTTGAATGACATATGGAACTGGATCAGCTTACCATGTGCTCCTACAATATATACATCCACATCAATCCGGATAAACTCTTTCAAAGTCTGTTAAAGAAGAAATGAATGGCCTTTAGCAATTGGTTGACAGTTGGCAAACATTAAGAAAAGTTTCACCTTTTTAGCAGAGAATAAAGTGCTGCCATATAAGTAAGCACAGACCTTTTATGCTCGATACAGTGTGTGTCATGAATACCACCACATTTTGGCCAGAAGCTGTTCTGTCATGCATGTGGCAAAACACATTTTGTTCATTCAGCTTTTGAAAGGATGTTACGCTGAGGAGGGTGCAGAATACTTTTCAGCTGCTCTGATAACTTTTTTTTTTATCGTGTCAGGAGCAACCTGAGAAACTGCAAGTTGCTTCTGGCGTGAGAGAATTGGCTGTCTGCAAGGACATTGCCCAGGGGACGCTTGGATGATTTGATGTTTTATCATCCTTGTGGGAGGTTTCTCTCATGTCCCTGCATGAGGAGTAGGAACTGATAGAGGGAGCTCATCCGCCTCTCCCCGGATTTGAAACTGCGACCTGTCAGTCTTCAGTCCTGTCGGCACAGGGCTTTAACCCACTGCTCCACCAGGGGCTCTGATAACTGATAACTGATTTAGAGCAGTTACAATAGACTCCAACTGATGCTAGCTTTTCAGGGTCCTTTCAAACCACCGTGTTATACCACTGATTCCACTTGTAACAGCCATGACAACATCCTGTGATTGTGTTTCCGGATCAGGGTGCTTTGAATGTGGGAGTGATGTCAATGAGTTGCAATCTGGCAATGGTTTGCTCAATGATATTGATGCAGAGAATGAACAGGAGATCCCTGATCAAAGTGTAGTTTCCCATGAGAATGTCCCTGAAGGGTGTGGGGATGACGGTGTATTCCCTGAATTGCTACCAGAGAGTTCCCAGGATTTGGGGCTTGAAAACAAATAGATAGACAGCAAGAGACTAGTCAAAACAGACAAGTGGAACAGTGGCTTCGGCGCTCTGCAGGCTCTGACAGAAAAAGATAAGGGAATCTCAATTAAAGTGAAACCAATTTCTGAGTTCTTAGGATAGCTTAACGAGGGTATAAAAATCCCAAGTACGGGAAATGTAGACAGATGAAACATTGTTTGGAATCAAGTTGAGTTCTTGTCCTTGTTTCATGGAAGCCTAGCTTGGAAAATTCATACTTAAGTATTTCTTGTTTCTTGGATTTTATGACTACATACTCATGCCTTGGATTAATGTTTCCTGGTTTTCTGGATTGTATTAGAGAAGTCTGGACTTTATTTTCATGGACTTTACTGAGCTTTACCCTGGACTATTTTGTTCCTGATCTTCTTACCTAATTGGATTTACCTATTTCTTTAAAGTGCTTTTTACTTTGCTGTTTTTTTTTTAAATTATGTCCAATAAAAGGATTATTTTCCTATTCAACATGTGTTGTTTAAAGTCAGAGGGCTTTTCCTGTCCTGGAGTGCAATGCATCAAATGAAATATTGTGTTTGTGAGGCTCTAGAGCTCTAGCTGAGAATACTAAATACTTAAGTACAAATCCCAGGATTCCACTGGATGTTGCCATGACAATTAAAATAGAATTATAGTGCTATAACAGGGTAGTGATAAAGGATCCCAAGTTAGGATTGAGAGGAAGAAAATTAGGATGCCGTAAGTTGCTTGGGATATAAATGAAACAGCATGAAAAACTATTTCACTTCTACATCCACTGTCTGGATCATGTGTGGAATACAATTACCTCTTTGAGGACTCTCATTGCAGAAACATCAAGAAATGACACTGCAGAGAAATCAAGAACGAGGCTGTGAATATCGACTGTTGGAACTGTGATGCTGGGAGGAAGGCTGGAAGACCAGTCTATCTGAATTGGCAAGTCTTTGGTATCTGTAGGCTGATCCAGTTCTTCAATGTGGTTGTTATCCAGTTCTTCGTCGGAATCATTCACAGCATTAACAGTGCAAATAAAACCTTTCTGTATGGAAAAAAGAACATGTAAGAAATAATGATTAATGAGAAGATGTTATAGGACTCTTACTGCTAGTCAAGGTAAGATGCTTACCTGTGTCTTCTATGGAGAAGGGAGATTGAAAATAAGAACCCGCAAACATGAGTTTTCATGTTGAAATAGTTCAGCTATCGAGTTCTGTAGAATTACAACTCCTATAACTTTCCATATGACCAAAAGCTTTCCAATGTATTATAATCTCAATAATGCATTTGTTACACTATACTAGTTGTACCCACCACATGTTGCTGTGGCCTACCTTCCCTCCCTCTTTCCTTCCTTCCCTTTTTGTCTTTCCTTCTCTCCGCCCTTCCTTCTTTACCTCTTTCCTTCTTTCCCCTCCCTTTTTCTTTCCCATTTTAATTTCTCTCCTTTTTTCCTTCTCTACCTCTTTCTTTTCTTCCTTCCTTCCTTCGCTCTTTGCTTCCATCCTTCCTTCTCTCTTTCCTTCTTTCCATCTTTCTCTCCTTCTCTCCTTCCTTCCTTCCTTCCTTCCTTCCTTCCTTCCTTCCTTCCTTCCTTCCTTCCTTCCTTCCTTCCTTCCTTCCTTCTCTCCTTTCATCCCTGGTGGTGAATGAGGCTCCCCCCTCACTGAACCCACCATTTTGCCATCCATTCCTAGCTCCTGCTATGGCCAGAAGAGGGAGTATGGTCGGTGGTGCTTCTCACGCTTACTGTGTCCTCGTGCAGGAGGGGGCGGGGCCATGGAATGCATTTGCGCGCACACACTGTGTCATTTTCTACCTTTTTTGGATTTTAATGTTATTTTCACTGTTTTTGGTGATTCTTTGAGTGATGGTCACTCTTTGGGTTAGTAAGTGTCTTGTGGCCAAATTTGGTGACATTTCGTCCAGTGGTTTTTGAGTTATGTGCGTCCCACAAACAAACATTATATATATATATATATACACACACACACACACACACACACACACACACATACACTATCCGTCCCCTGCCACACGTTGCTGTGGCCCACATGGGGGTTCTGTGTGGGAGGTTTGGCCCAATTCTATCATTGGTGAGGTTCAGAATGCTCTGTGATTGTAGGTGAACTATAAATCCCAGCACTACAACTCCCAAAAGTCAATATTGTATTTGCCCCAAACTCCACCAGTGTTCACATTTGGGCATATTAAGTATTAGTGCCAGGTTTGGTCCTGATCCATCATTGTTTGTCTACAGTGCTCTCTGGATGTAAGTGAACTACAACTCCAGAACTGAAGGTCAATGACCACCAAGCCCTTACAGTATTTTGTGTTGGTCATGGGAGTTCTGTGTGCCAGGTTTGGTTCAATTCCATGCTCTTTGATTGTAGGTGAACTATAAATCCCAGCAACTACAACTCTCAAATGACAAAATCAATTTCTTTTGAGTGAAGGACATACATTGGGTTGTTAGGTGTCTTGTGATCAAATTTGGTGTCGATTCGTCCAGTGGTTTTTGAGTTATGTTAATCCCACAAACTAACAGTACATTTTTATTTATATAGATAGATGGCAAAGCTTCCACATATCACAAGTGTTACTTTTCCCTGTTCAGGTGGAAAGTGTTGAGAAAATGCTGTTACATCACATTCTCGCTGAGTTCCAACATCTCTAGATTTTACAGTTAAAATGCTGTTCTTTTAAAGAAAGCATTTCTAGTACAGCTTTGCCTTCCCCAAACATGATTTTTGGTCAAACCAAACAAAAATAAAAAATGTTAATAAACATCAAAGTAAACACTGGAGATAAAAACTGGAAGTAGACTTCCAATCAGTTGTAGGACTGAATTTCAGCAAATTTTAGATTGAAACTCTGATGGATGATGCATGGTTTTTAATCTGCAACCGAGAAATACTCTTCCTTGAAAAACATATTTTGTGCCAATTTATGGGGTAGTCTGGTGTATGGGTATCTTACAGAAAATGACACTGCCAAGCCAATGCAGTTCATATCATGGAAGTCTAATGGATTTATTCTACATATGTTCAAATATTTGCTTACACGACATCAGTACTGTTGGCCCCATATCCATGATTCTGTATCCAAGGATTTGACCATCTATGGATTGAAAATATTCCATATTTTGATATCCAAATGCCAGTGGAAACCAAAGGCTCACTGCATATGATCTATGTAAGTTAGCAATATCCCTACAAATCAGTTTTCCTCTCTATTCAGGGGATTGGATGAAATTAATCAAGGAATGATTTTTAGAAACTTTATTCAGATTCTTGCAAATCCTTCTCAGAATCGATTTGAATAGAAAGCAGTTGTGTGATGTCAGTGGAAACCAAAATCAATCAGTGTAGCCATTGCTTGATGGGAGGAATCCAGTACGTGTGATATTGTGATCATAAATTGGCACAAGAGATATTTTTCAAGGAAAGGTATTTCTTAGGGCTGGGCGGTTTCGTTTCGTAATTTCGTAATTCGTTAAAAATTCGTTATTTTTTTTGGTTACAAAGCGATAACGAATCATTCAGGAGCATCTAAAAAACTAAACGAAATTTTCAATTCGTTTCGTAATTGTTTCGTATTCGTTTCGAAATCGTTTCGAAATCGTTTCGTTATTATTTCCGCATGTCTGGTGCAAGTTTTATAGCTGTTGTTTGTTTAATCAGTGAAAAAAAATTATAAATATCACACCAACAGTCAACAACAGAGGGAGAGGGAAGCTTCAGAAGTTCCCCCTGTCCCATATGGAGGTTTTTTAGCGTCGCGTCCGCCATTAACGAATCGATTCGTATTCGTTTCATATTTGTTTCGTATTCGTTTCGTAATTTTACGAAATTTCGTAAATATCGAACTTTTTTAAAGAAAAATTTCGGAATTCTTTTAAATATTGAAACGCAAAAAAACCCAAAAAACGAATCGAGTTTAAAAACAAATTTTTCCGTGGTTGCCCAGCCCTAGTATTTCTCTGTTAGACGCATCTAGACACAGTGACCTCTGTATTTACAGGAATCTTTACATGGTCAGATTTAAAACCATCCATCATCGGAGGGTTGTCTTTCTTTTCTCGCTACACTTTCACACAAAACAGTTCACTGGAGTTCAAGTAGTAAATGTTTAAAATGTTTACTGCTTCCCCTCTCTGCCTACTTTCTTTTCCCAGAATTAACTCACAATGTTAGAGAGGAGGTTATTTTCCTTCTTTCTTTACAACACAATGCACAACATTAAGATTGTGGGCAATGGATTCTGTTCCAAAAGAAGAGCTCTGGAATGGCTGGACTCTTATTACTTAACCAGATTACTTAATCGGGTCATTCGCAGGCCGAATCGAGGTATAGTGCTTGATGGGGCTGTACTCCCCCTGAAGTCGCAGACCCGCAGTTTGGGTGTATTCCTAGATTCATCGCTAACGCTTGAAGCGCAGGCGTCGGTGGTAGCTGGGAGGGCCTTCGTACAACTGAAGCTCGTGCGTCAACTGTGACCGTACCTCGTGAAGTCGGATTTGGCCATGTTGGTCCACACCTTCGTTACCTCTAGATTGGGCTATTGCAATGCGCTCTAAGTGGGGCTGCCCTTGAAGACGCCCCAGAAATTCCAATTGATCCAACGAGCGGCAGCCAGATTACTAACTGGTGCAAATTACAGGGAGCAATCAACTCCCCTGTTTAAGGAGCTCCATTGGTTGCCCTTTATTTTCTGGTCCAAATTCAAGGTGCAGCTTCTTACATACAAAGCCCTGAATGGTTTGGGACCCGCCTACCTGTGCAGCCGCATTTCTGTCTATGAACCTACACGATCTCTTCAGTCTTCCAGGGAGGCCCTTCTCTCGCTCCCGCCCCCATCGCAAGCGCGACTGGTGGGGATGAGGGAGAGGGCCTTCTCTGAAGTGGCCCCTCAGCTCTAGAATTCACTCCCCAGAGATATTAGGCAACCCCCCACTCTGGTAGTCTTTAGGAAGAGCCTGAAAACTTGGCTGTTCCAGTGTGCCTTCAATGATTGAAAGTACGATAATTCCCAACCAAACTCTGTTAAAATGCCTTCAGAAGCACTTTATTTTCCACTCTGTGCAATTAAATTCTACCTTATCCCACAGATCCCCTGTCCTGATACATTACATTGCTCTATCACCCAGTGGTTTTTTTTAAATTAAATTTTAATCTTTGCATTGGCCCTACCCACTGTGATTATTTCAGTGTTTTAATGTTCTGATTTTATACTATTGTGCTAGGAGCCCTCGGTGGCGCAGTGGGTTAAACCCCTGTGCCGGCAGGACTGAAGACCGATAGGTCGAAGGTTCAAATCTGGGGAGAGCACGGGTGAGCTCCCTCTATCAGCTCCAGCTTCTCACACGGAGACATGAGAGAAGCCTCCCACAAGGATGTTAAAACATCATAACATCCGGACGTCCCCTGGGCAACGTCCTTCCAGACTGCCAATTCTCTGACACCAGAAGCGACTTGCAGTTTCTCAAGTTGCTCCTGACACGACCAAAAAACTGTTGTGCTGTTTATTTAAATTGGTTTTTGCATCTTATGTTATTTTATTTTTATTTTTTATTGTGTTCTTGTGTTACATTGTTTTACTGTATTGATGGGCGTGGCCTCATGTAAGCCACACCAAATCACCTTGGGGAGATGGTGGCGGAGTATAAATAAAGTTTTATTATTATTTTTATTAAAGATCCTCCCACCACCCTTTAGGGCTTTGTTTGATGTAGTAGGAACATCTTAAATGTTCTACACTGCTTATAATTCAGATTATCAATGTACACAATCCACATTTATCCGCTTTGAACTGGACTATATGAGTCTATGCTGACATATAATCAAGTTCAAAAAAGTAAATCTGGATTTTATATAAAAGTAGAAGAGGCCACGGTAGCTCCCAAACTTTGATCCTCCTGATCTTTTGAGCTTCCTGACCATTGGAGAAGCTGCCTGATGCTTCTGGAAGTTGAAGTCCAAAACAAGTGGAGAATCAAGCTTTGAGATTCACTGACTTAGCACATTCCCTTGAACATCACAGAACAGGAATACAGTCAAAAACATCCACTAAAGTAATGAATTTCATGAATTTCAGGCTGGATCCACACTGCCATATAATCCAAATCAAAGATAATCAAAATTATCTTATCTGAACTAGAGTATATGAGTCTACACTTCTATATACTCCAGTTCAAGGTAGATAATCTGAATTTTATATGGCAATGTAGATGGGGGCAGAGAATTCCAGTTTTATTTCAGTTTTAGAGACATCCACAATGCTATTCCCCCTTATCGCTGCTTTCTTGACTGAAACTTGACAGGGAGTTTAAAACACTTTATTGAAAGACTCGACTTTTTCCCACACTAGGGCTATAAATCTTATCTTTATGAATGTGGTCATAAAGTCTCTTTTTGTACTTTGACAAGCAATGATGTACATCAAGGATGTCAAAGTGTCTATGCCCCTGATCAGAAGATTTCATTGCACTTTCTGTTCCTGTGACAATTGGATTTCAAAAAGAATAGCTTGTTATGGAAACAAAGATTGGTGAGAAAGCTTCAGTTGAGACTCCTTTTCACCATGATAACAACTCTTTCAGGAGTGAATTTCCTGTGGGGTCATTATTCAGGGAAGGCACACTGGAACAGCCACGTCTTCAAGCTCCTCCTGAAGACTGCCAAAGTTGGAGCCTGTCTGATGTCTTTAGGGAGTGAGTTCCAGAGTCGAGGGGCCACCACCGAAAAGGCCCTCTCTCTCGTCCCCACCAATCGCGCCTGCGAAGCTGGTGGGATCGAGAGCAGGGCCTCCCCGGATGATCGAAGGGATCGTGTGGGTTCGTATACAGAGATGCGATCACGCAGGTAGGTGGGTCCCAAACCATTCAGGGCTTTGTAGGTAAGAACCTGCACCTTGAATTGGGTCCGATAAATGAATGGCAGCCAGTGGAGCTCCTTGAACAGGAGGGATGACCTCTCTCTGTAAGGAGCCCCAGTTAACAACCTGGCTGCCGCTTCTAAAGACTCTGTATAGGAAAATCCTTAGGGCCTCTCACTTGAGGCACCCCGGCTTCCTGCTGGGCACAAAGAGCATGTCCTGTTTAAAAACCAACTACTATAGGCCCAGTGCGTGACAGCAAAGTCAGATGTTTGTAACTTGGGGGCTGCCTATAAAGGGAAAAATTGGCCCGATCTCCAATCCAGTCGCCTCGCAAAAAACATACAAATTGGCCCTTTCCTTCCAAGACAGGTGCATACTTACAGGTGTCACTTGAAGCTCTCCTTTCTTCAGCATCCTTCTGATTTTCCTCAGAGCTTTGTTACGCTTGCGTAGCACCCTCAATGGTTTGAAACCGACCTGATTTTATAAAAATGAAGATTACAGAAACCAGCTTACTTTCATTGCAATTCTGGAAAATGCTAAATGGTCTCCATCATGGATCACCTTTGACGCCAGCTTGACCAGGACGGGTCGGCGCTGCTTGTGTTATTGGATCTCACAGCAGCATTTGACACAGTCGACCACAATCTTTTGACCCACCGCCTTGCTGCTGTTGGAGCTTTAAATTGGCTGTCCTCCTTTCTTCACAACCGTGGACAGCGAGTGGAGAGAGGAGGCCTGGTCTCTGAGAGGTCCCCTCTATCTTGTGGGGTTCCTCAGGGAGCCATTCTTTCCCCTCTGTTGTTTAACATCTATATGCGACCACTTGCTCAGCTGGTTCGAGGTTTTGGGCTTGAGTGTTATCAGTATGCCGATGACACTCAGCTGGTCCTGAAGATGGAAGGCCGACCGGACTCTGTACCCGATTATTTCCATCAGTGCTCGAGGCCGTTACTGGATGGCTGCGTGCCAGCAGGTTGAGGGTGAATCCAGCATCCTATGGCTGGGTCAACCAGACAGTGGGGATATCCAGCTGCCTACCCTGGATGGCGAGGCGCTACGCCCGTCATCGTTGGTAAAGAGTCTGGGAGTCCTTTTGGACTCTCTGCTGATGATGGAGGCCCAGGTCTCCGCCATTAGCAGAACCGCCTTTTTTCATCTGCGGCAGGCTAGGTGGCTGGCCCCCTACTTGTCCAGGGACGACCTAGCTATGGTGATCCAGGCTACGGTCATCTCAAGACTGGACTACTGTAACGCCCTCTACATTGGCCTTCCTCTGTCGGTGATCCGGAAGCTCAAGTTGGTACAAAATGCAGCTGCTCGGCTTCTTGCAGGAATTCCGATGAGATGCCACATAACACCAATCTTACTACAGCTGCGTTGGTTACCAATTGAGCACCGGATCACTTTCAAAGTGATGGTACTCACCTTTAAGGCCTTGCATGGTCTGGGGCCGATGTACCTGAGGGACCGCCTCACCCCCTACCAACCCCAGAGATCCCTCCATTCTGAGGACCAAGATTTATTGGAAATTCCCAGTGTCAAGACCTTGCGTCTAACAGCAACCAGACGCAGAGCCTTTACAGCAGTGGCACCATCACTCTGGAATACTCTGCCACCTGAAGTCCATGCCTTGCGGGACCTATCAGCTTTTCACAGGGTGTTGGGGTTCAGCCTGATCCTGATCTGTGTGAACCGGATTCTCTGATAGTTTTTCCAACTGAGCAAGCTCTCCCTGACCCTGACAGTGTGTAATCTGTTGTTGATGCAGAGGTCAGCGGGGATGAAAATGAATCTCAACAGCTGGAGGAAAATGTTTTGGAAGTTAGCCGTGATATCACTAGCCGTGATATCTCTCCACCTGGGGTTTTTAATGAGGACCGAAGAGAACAGATAGTTAGAGACAGAAATGTTTCCCAGTTTCTACGAAGGTCACATCGTTTACAGGAGAGACAGGCCCAGACGTCAAAGTCAAGGGGCGTTTCAAAGAATAGCTTCTTTGGTTTAAGAGTGCCTCTTTAGATCAAGCAACGTTTGGGACTGTGGCTGTGCCTTGGCAGAATTCCTGTGTTTCATGGCCGGTAATCCCAGAGGCTTAGTTATCAAGTTCATGGTTAGTAAAAGGCTAACAGATTCCTGGTTCTTGTATTGTGGCTTTTGAAATTTTGCTCAAGTTCAGAGTTTCTACTGACTGCTGTGTTTTTCTGTGGCTTTTTGACCTTTGCATTTACCTTTCTTTTGTAACCAATTTTTCATCAATAAACAAGGATTGCTTTTCCAGTGTGGTGGATTTAATCTTATGGTCTCGTTTCTTGAACTGGGATGCAACACGGCATATAAGACATATCTGTTTCGACAGGCCTTGGATCTTCATATTGTTGTTTTAAAATTGTTTTAAAATTGTGTTAGATTTTAGCCTGTTCTTGTAAGCCGCTCCGAGCCTCCGGGGAGTGGCGGCATATAAGTTTGAATAAATAAATAAATAAATAAAATATAATCTCCCAATTTTTCAGGACCATTCTCATCAGCAAAGACACTTTGAACAGGAATCTCCTTGTCATTCTCTGCATCTAAAGCACTCTCATCATTAGAAACAGCATTGTCATTGTCATTCCCAACATCCAAAGTGCCCTGATCATTAGACACAGTCACAGGCTGAACTCCAACACTTTTAAATACAGAAAGCAGAATAGCCACATTTTCTCTCAATGCTCCATTAAATAAGGCAAAGTTCCTTCATTCTTAAAGGAAGCAATTATACAATCACGACTGAAAAATATTTCTAGTAAAGTACTTACAGCTGCTGTCAATTTGTCCTTGAAGAAGTCAATATTAGCGAAGAAGATTGGGGATGGACATCTGAAGATCTTCACTCCCTCTGGCTCATATATCTAGGTCCCAAAATATTATCTATTAATATAATGCATCCTATCACAAACAGCTCAGATATGAAAATTAGCATAAAATAATATACTTACATCTGTGTAATCCTTTCTGTTTCTGTAGATATCTTTTCTTCCAACACTGGCTAGGAGTGTGCACTTTGGACTGTAAAAACAAAAATGGGAAAATTCAATATTGTGATTTTAAATTAAAGACGGTGAAAGGAATTGTCTGAAAATAGTCTCGGACAACAGAAATTGTAAGTATATGTGGCTTCAGACACAAAAGCATATTTACTAGTTCTAATAGCTACCAATTTGCTTACTTCAAAGCCAGAAATCTATGTATATAATAAAAGTCAGTGTTTGTATGCGGAGGGAGGGTGGTGTATGTGGCAGCTTTCTGACTGGCTGCCACTTTCACAGGCCACTGTGACCAGCACGGGTGACGGTCCTGGACCAAACTTGGCACACATAACCCCCATGACCCCCTTTACGTCCTGGTGAGGTTTGGGGGAGAATGGACAAAGGATGATGGGATTTGTAGTACTTTCAAACCCATCGGTTCCCACAGACCACTGTGGCCCCCAACAAAGACCGATAAAGACCAAACTTGGCACACAGAGCCCCCATGACCCACTCTACATCCTACTGCAGTTTGGAGGAGGGCTGACCATGGATGATGGGACTTGAAGTACCTCCACTCACTTCCCGAGACCGCTGCAACCCTCATCCAATGACCAATCAAGACCAAACTTGGCACACATAACCCCCATGACCCTCTTTACGTCATGGTGAGGGTTGGGGGAAGGACAATGGATGATGGGATTTGTAGTACATTCCCACCCTTTTGTTCCCACAGACTTCTGTGACCTGCAACAAAGACCGATAAAGACCAAGAGCCCCCATGACCCACTCTACATCCTACTGCTGTTTGGAGGAGGGTGGGCCATGGATGATGGGACTTGCAGTACATCCATTCACTTCCCGAGACCGCTGCAATCCTCATCCAATGACTGGTCAAGACCAAACTTGATTCACAGAGCCCCCATGACCCACTCTACATCCTGGTGCAGTTTCGAGGAGGATGGACCACGGATGACGGGACATGAAGGACCTCCACTTGCTTCCTGAGACCGCTGTGACCTCATCCAATGACTGATCAAGACCAAACTTGGCACACAGAGCCCCCATGACCCACTCTAAATCCTGGTGCAGTTTGGAGAACGATGGGCCATGGACGATGGGACTTGCAGTACCTTCACTAACTTCCTGAGAGTACTGCGAGCCACATAAATAACTGATAAAAACCAACCTTGGCACACAATGCCTTTCTCAAATTACCTGGGCAGCACTGGGTCCCTAAGCTAGTATAGTAATAAAACCTACAGAACCTATCTTGTTTGTAACTTTGAGACTGCCCATATTTTTGAAAAAATAATGAAAAATAACTACTTTTCACACATTTGAGAAACAGAGGAAGTAAATAGTTGCTTTTTGAACAAGAGCTTGCAGTATTGATGTAACTCTGATGACAAATCTCCATTGTTATCATTACATTTGATGATGCCAACCCTCAAAACTCTACCTTTCAAGACTGGCAGTGCCGCAACCAAAGTGTTTCCAAGGAGATTGGGATATTGGGGAATTACATCTGGAAAACTCGCCAGTTTTGGCATATCATGAAAAGACAGCTGGAGAGGTCCCTTGGGATTTTGGGGAGTTTGAAATGCTTTTAAAGGTAAAGGTAAAGGTTTCCCTTGACATTAAGTCTAGTCGAGTCCGACTCTGGGGGGTGGTATTCATCTCGATTTCTAAGCGTCTATTGTCCGTAGACGCCTCCTAAGTCATGTGGCCAGTATGGCTGCAAGAAGCATTGTTACCTTCCCATTGGGGCGGTACCTATTGATCTACTCACATTTGCATGTTTTCCAATTGCTAGGTTGGCAGAAACTGAGCCTAACAGCAGGGGCTCATCCCATCCCATGGATTTGAACCACCCTTCTGGTCAGCAAATTCTGCAGTTTAGCGGTTTAACCCGCTGCACCACTGCAGCCCCATTTAGATAAGGCAAATAGATATCTTGGCAATGGAACCCACGTTTGAACACAAAATATATTCGTGTTTCATTCACAGCTCATACACATAGCCTGAAGGTAATTTTATACACAGTCGTTCATGACTGTAAAGATGAATCTCCAACAGTTACGAGCTGCACTGGGACTGTGATGCATCTGGCTGGGCGTCAGCTGCATTAAGATCACTACTGACCAAAAGGTTTTGAGTTCGAAGCCAGCCCGGGTTGGAGTGAGCTTCTGACCAATTTTGTGTAGCTTGCTGTCAACCTTTGCAGCCCGAAAGACAGTTGCATCTGTCAAGTAGGAAATTTAGGTACCGCTTATGCGGGGAGGCAAATTTAACTAATTTATGAGGCCATAAAAATCTCCAGCAAGCATGCAGAGAATGAGGAAGTACTTCATTAGTATCACAAAATGGTCGGTGAAGGGACAGCTCCCTTGGTGGCCAGAATACTCTCAAAAAAAGCTGGAATGTTAAATTGCCTCTGTGTTTACCTATAAATGTATGTTGTATGTCTATGGCATTGAATGTTTGCCATGTACATTGTAATCCACCCTGAGTCCCCTGCGGGGCGAGAAGGGCGGAATATAAATACTGTAAATAAATAAATAGATAAATAAATAAATCTATATAAATAAAATGCAGTGTTCATTTGTGGGATTAACAGAATTCAAAAACCACTGGGGAAATTGACAAATTTGGACACAAGACACCTAACAACCCAATGTATGTCCTTCACTCATAAAAACACTGAAAAACACAGCAGAAGGACTTAAAAAGCCCCCAAAAGTTAAATGATGAAAACTAAATGACAATACAGAAAAAAGGGAAGAAAGAGGGAGGGAAGGGGAGAAAAGAAAGAAAGAAAGAGGGAGGGAAAGAAAGAAGGAAAAGGAGAAGGAAGCATGGAAGCAAAGAGAGAAGGAAGGAAAGAGGTAGCAAAGGAAGAAAGGAGAGAAAGAGGGAGGGAAAAAAGGGGAAGGAAGGAAAGTTAGAGAAGGAAGGAAGGAGAGAAGGAAAGAAAAAAGGGAAAGAAGGAAGGAAATAGGGAGCGAAGGAAGGGGGAAGATGTAGAGAAAGAGGGAGGGAAGGAAAGAAGGAAAGAGAGAAGGAAGAAAAGAGAGAGCAGAAGAGAAAGAAAAGGGGGGAAAGAAGGAAAGAGATAGAGAAGGAAGAAAGAAGAGAAGGAAAGATGGGAAGGAAAATTGACACCAAATGTGGACACAAGGCACCTCTCAGGCCAATGTCTGTCCTTCACTAAAAAAAACACTGAAAAACACAGCAGAAGGGACTTAAAAAGCCCCAAAAGGCTAAATGACGAAAAGCTAAATGACAATACAGAAAAAGGGAAGAAAGAGGTAGGGAAGGGGAGAAAAGAAAAAAGAAAGAGAAAGAAAAAGAAAGAAAGAAGAAAGAAAGAAAAGAGGAAAGAAAGAAGAAAGAAAGAAAGAAAGAGAAAAAGAAAGAAAGAAAGAAAAGAAAGAAAAGAAAGAAAGAAAGAAAGAAAGAAAAAAGAAGGAGAAGAAGCATGGAAGCAAAGAGAAGGAAGGAAGAAAAGTGGTAGAGAAGGAAGAAAGGAGAGAAAGAGGGAGGGAAAGAAAAAGGGAGAAGAAAGTAGAGAGGAAGGAAGGAGAGAAGGAAAGAAAAAAGGGAGAAGGAAGGAAAAGGAAGGAAGGGGGAAGATGAGAGAAAGAGAGGGAAGAAGGAAAAAGAGGGAAGGAAAGAAGGAAAGAGAGAAGGAAAAAAAGAGAGACGGCAGAAGAGAAAGAAAAAGGGGAAGGAAGGAAAGAGATAGAGAAGGAAGAAGAGAAGGAAAGACAGGAAGGAAGGAAAGAAGGAGTGAAGGAAGGAGGGAAAGAAGGAGAGAAAGAGGGAAGGTTGGCCACAGCAAAGCGTGGCGGGTACAGCTAGTAAATAAATAAATAAATAAATAAATAAATAAATAAATAAATAAATGAGTCCAGCTTGCATTCTCATAATTGCTGAACAGCATGCCAGTCTATTGTTAATTAATTTGATTACTGTGCTAATTACTTGATTAATTACTTAGTTCATTACTATACCAAATACTAATAAAATAACTTTCAAAACTTTTGCTACTACAAGAGTTTCAGGTGACAAGTTGGATAGACATGGTATAAACGTTTACTCACAACTGTGCACGGAATATAACAGTCAGGAGTTCAAATCCGAGCCCCGCTGCAAGTCCAAGATCCAGCCCCAGTAAAATAGCAGCCAGGAAGGTAACAATCCAGATAAACTGACAAATAAACAAGAAAATAAATGAATATTAGATAATATGATCAGATAACATGAAGACATTCAGTTATTTTTTAAAAAACACATGGAGATGCAAGGCATTTTCGTCCCTCACTTCTAATTGCACTGATAAAAGTTTGGTAAAAGAAGCCATGCTAAAGTTAGTAGCAATTATCTGAGTTTGGGAAATTACTTTTTGGATCGTAATTCTCAGAATTCCTAGGCAGCATAACTTTCTCAAGCACCGGGGATGATTCACAGAAAATACATTTAGCCATAAAGTTTATGACTTAAGGTTTAGGTTTAGACATTGACTAGAGTGATCTTTGACTCGAGGTGTAAGGAACATAATGTGTTCCCTTCTATACTGACATATAAAATCCAGATTATCTACTTTGATCTGGATTATATGGCACTGTAAACTCATATAATCCAGCTGAAAGCAGGTAATGTGGATTATCTGCCTGTCCCTTGGCTCCCCTTTTTTGTTCAATAGAGCTTCTGGGAGGCATGTTGTGCATTATATTCTTTAAGACAAACAGTCAAAACGGAGTGCCATCAACTACTTAGGACAAAGAACTAAAGGGAAAAGTATACATTTTTCAGATAGTATCCAAATTCTTTTATCCAAAATGAAATTAAATGAGCGTCCTCTCTCCTGGCCTTCAGAAAAAGTAAAACCTTGGCTATGAGACCAAGCCTATGGGCAGTAAGGAATACAAGGAATGGTTAGGGATTATGTGCAATTGATATTGGACATTTGGAACAGCCTTGCACCATGATTTCTGGATTATGTGATTTTAATGTTTTTATTAATACTAGCCGTCCCCTGCCATGCGTTACTGTGGCCCAGTCTGTATATATGTGCTTTGTGTCTGTACATATGTATATATATGTGTGTATATATTTGTGTATATGTGTATATATGTGTGTGTTTGTGTATATATGTGGTTTTGAGCATGCCTTGTAATGTTTTTGTTTTTTGGCTTTTTAAGTATCTTCTGCTGTGTTTTTCAGTGTTTTTATGAGTGATGGTCACTCATTGGCCTGATAGGTGTATTGTGCCCAAATTTGGTGTCAATTCGTCCAGTGGTTTTTG
Organism: Anolis sagrei ordinatus; assembly: GCF_025583915.1. Taxonomy (NCBI): domain Eukaryota; kingdom Metazoa; phylum Chordata; class Lepidosauria; order Squamata; family Anolidae; genus Anolis; species Anolis sagrei. Next base: position 121,662,300 of record NW_026847549.1, read on the forward strand.
ATCTACGTTAATCCCACAAACGAACATTACATTTTTATTTACATAGATGTTTTTAATTCCATGTTTAATTGTCTAAATGTTCTATTTTTATTATCTAATTGATAGTTTATATATTATGGTTGCTCTATGTTAGGTTTTATGTGTATGTGAGGTATTAAATTTTGCCATAAATATATTGGAAACCGCTTTGAGTCCCCCCCCCCCCCCCCGGCGCGCTTCGTCCATTACGCGAAGTAAGCGGTTGCAGAACACTTTTTTGCCAGGGGTGCAGAGGCGCCTCTGTAAATGCCCCTCGACCGCCACTTGAGGAGCGCCCCCTCCGCTCACAACAGCCCTAGCAGTCCGGGGGGAGCCTCGGCTTCCTTGCCTCGCTGCCGGGCGATCCTCTTCCCGAAGGGGCCGGGCCCTTGAGCCTTGCCTAGCACCTCTCGTTCCTGCTCCACCCAGCTGCCGGGTGCGCGCACAGAACCGGCGCTCAATCGTTCTCCATGTTCGATCCCTTCCCCATGACCGGCTCCCTTTCCCAAGCCCCCGGCGCTCCACCTGCCTCGCGCTCCTCTCCTCTCCCCAAGAGGTGGAGCCACCGCGCCACACTTGCTTCCTTGCCTAGCCCGCTTCGGGTCCGGAGGCGTGTCTGAAGACCCTGGCGGGCGCACCAAAAGTCGCCTCTTCTCCTGACTTTCTCTTCAGCCATTGGGACCAAGAGAGAGAGAGAGAGAGAGCCCCTCCGGCTGAGATATCTCCCACCTCTGCTCCCTCCTTTGTTTTTGCGCCTACTTTCAGGAAAGGCGGGCATCTCTGCCTCTCTCTCTCTCTCACTTGGTCCCAGAGACAGAGGGAGTGGGTGCTGCTTGACCTCCCCCTCCCCCTTTTCCTTATGGGGAAGGGAGGAGGAGGGAGAGACAGAAAGAGAGGGGGGTACTGCTTGACTTCCCCCTTAAGGGGATGGGAGGGGGAGAGAGACAGAGAGGGGGGAGGGGTGCTGCTTGACCTGCCTCTCCCCCTTTCCCTTATGGGGAAGGGAGGGGGAGAGAGGCAGAGAGAGGGGGGACGGGTGGGCCAAACCTCCCACAGCAACGCGTGGCAGGGGATGGCTATTTGTAGATAAAGGATGTTCAGCCTGTACTTTATCATTGCATGTTTTTTTTTGTGTGAATAAGCAAATGGAAAACAACCAGTACCACTACCATCCTCCTATATAAAGTAGTTGAAGGCCGTGAATACAATTTCCTGCTTCAGAATTGGTTTTATGAGAGTCAGATAGAATTCACTAAAGCCCTGATGCTGATTTGTAAAATTGTGATTTACAATATTGTTTGCCTGCACTTTTAACCAACCACAAATGGAATTGCACCAGGATTTCATGCTGGGTTTTATCATTATGTACTTACACAGTCATACTTGTCCTTTTTCCACAAAACTCCAATCTCTTTGAACTGCATCAGCATTCCTTTTAAATTGCCAAGAGCCAGAGCTGCAAGGACGGACTGGTGGTGGAAAACAACAACACCATCATACACTTTAAAAAGAGAAATTAATACTTAAATACTAGAACTGTCAGCCCTAGCTTTTGCCAACCTACAGTTCGAAAGCATGCAATGCGAGTAGATCAATGGGTTCCACCTTGGCAGGAAGGAAAAAGGGCACCCCATGAAGACATGCTGGCAAAAAGATCGGAGATGTCTACAGGCTCCTTGGCATGGAAAATGGAACAAGAGCACCTCCCCATGGCCGGAGTTGAAAATGGGAAAGCCTTTACTTTATCTGTGTGTTGTATGTCATTGTTCATTGCGTAAAAGGCATTGAATGTTTGCCTCGTATGTGTACTGTAATCCACTCTGA